>JARQZK010005352.1:0-10000 GCA_030704885.1 Cynegetis impunctata | reverse complement strand
ATTTTTAATAGCCCGCTACCAATTTTCAGTAATTATAAATCCAAATATTCAATCGAAACTACCTCATAATTTATTGACAAATTGAAAAATCTTTAAATCTCTAATAAGCGAAATTAATCTCCATTGGTATTATCAACATAATTCCTTCTATACTAAGAACAGAAATAAAAATAAAACTGCTAATATTTGAACAATTCAAACGAAATGTTAAGTTGGAGGTCCTCGAAATAATACAAAATATCACAGAGAATAAACTTGTATTTCTAAAAATGTTATTTAAAATTGAATAAAAAATTTTTTGGGCAACTAGATGCCTTATTTATGGGAGCACCAGTGTTTTCCATTCGAAGTGCAATTTGTATGATTACTGTGAAATCTGAACTTTTCACTATTCAAAGTACGTAATATTGTTTTTTTCTGGTTATGTTTTATTGACAACGTGTATTTGAACTGGCAAGGATCGGCAATTACAAAAAGTTTCACATCTCTTAAATTCTTCTACATCAATTCAATTCATTGACGAAACAGAAAATAACTCATATCTAGAAATAACAATAAACAATAGCAATCTCGCTTTCGAATATTCAACAAGTCATGCATAATACGTAACTCTGCAAAATAGGAACGAAATATCGAAACCATTAACGAGCAGTAAATATATCACTAAGATTTTCACAGTTTTTAAGCGAGCACCCTCAAGATTCTTGTGTATGAATACAAATCATGGGGTCTGTAAATTGACGTATTGGCGTAGTGCTGTTTGTGAGTTATTACTCGTCGAACACTGGTCTACATTACTGAATTTCACAAAACTAAGAACTGTGAGAATTTATGGTCTATCGGTCCAGGCCAACCAGGAAACATAAATATAACTAACAAACATATGGTTTCTACGAGTTCTTAAACGGCAACTGAACAGGGTCGATAGGACAGGGCTGGAACTACAACTTTGAAAATGCGCCCTCAATCTTTTGATTTATGACAAGAATTTTTTTTCAACATTAATTTTTTTTTCAGTTTCAATATTGAGATTTTCATTCATGATCGTAGGATCGATCAGATGCAACATTGTACATTGGTATTGAAAAGTCACTTCTGATGTTGTAAAGAATTGTGACAATACGGGAATCCGTTAAATTTTTCCGAAACGAACATTTATTTAGTTCAATGAAATCCGTAACGAAACTTTTCTAATATACATTATGTTTGGTATTTAGAGATAGCATAATTTTTTTAAAACTGATGAAGTCTATCAAGAAATATTTCTGCAGCATAAATCAACTCATGAAATGAAATTCTGTGCTGTGTGCACTTGTCGTTATAATTGAAAGAAGAATTTTGCATTTCTTATCTATAATTTCTCATTGGTATTATAGGGAATTGCTATAGACTGTTAAGTCATAATCAATACGTAATCGTGAGGCGTACAGGGTGTCCCATTTTTTGTACCTTTGCGGGGTACCTATCTCTGTTATTTTTGAAGATAAAGCTTTGCGGTTTTCGCGACAAAGTGCTACTTTTTTGTAAAACTGAAGATGCTGTTAACAACATTTCCATAGTCCTTTCAGTTTTCAAGATACAGGGCATTTTTGAAAATGTTGCATTTTGTGACCCCCCTCGTATCTCCGTTATCATTTAACTTATAGAAAAGCTAAACTATTATTCTTATAGATTTTTTTTTCGTAGAATGCATGCAGTGGTTTAGATTATTTTTGATACATATTCAGAATTTTTGAGTTATAAAGCAAACTTATGTTATTTAAAATAGAACACCCTGTACATTTATAGACTATAAAATTTGTCTTTTTTTACCTTTTCAAAAATGTATAACAGTATGCACTTTTTCCCATAAACACGCAAATAAATGACAATTTCCTCAAATTAAATGCATGATATTCTAGTAGGCCGTGTATATTGTTTACGACAAGAAAGAAAAATAAAATCTCATCGGTTTTTAGATAGGCTTTTGGTTCATAAAGCTATTTATTTTCGTTCTTTTGGTATTATTTTTTAATTGATATTTATCGATGTCTTCGAATAATGCAGCGTATGAAAATTATTTACTAAGGTGAGTAAGCTATTATGGCTATGAAAATCTTTTGTATCAACTTTTTTCTTGTTAGATATCCCGAAAGAAGGCAACCAGTTCTTGAAATATTTGCCCGGCTAAAAGCAAATTTGGTTATTTATTTGCGCATTTCTGAGGAAAAGTTTATACTCTCATTTTTATATTTTTGAAAAAGTGAAAGAAGACAAATTTTATAGTTTATAAATATACAGGTTGTTCCATTAAGAAAACATCATTTTGCTTTATAACTCAAAAATAGTAAATATGTAACGAATATTATCTGCACCGCTGCATTCTACGGAAAAAAATATTTAAGATTGTTATTTTACCTTTTCGATAAGTTAAAGGATAACGGCGATACGACGGTAATCCCAAAATGCAACATTTTCAAATATGCCCTATATCTTAAAAACTAAGAGGGCTATCAATATTTTACTAACAGCATCTTCAGTTTTACCAAAAAGTAGCACAGCGTCGCGAAAACCGCAACCCTCTTCAACAATAACGGAGATACCCAGCAAAAGTACCCAAAATGGGACACTCTGTACCTACAAGGAGACAAACAAACATCTTATATTCATCTAGGCTTGTAGAAATTACAGAAATACTGGTTAAAAATTTATCTCCTTAAGTATTCTTCAATATTATATTTATAATTCGACAGAAGTTACCGTTCGACTGTATCGGAAGCTTCAAATAAAATGACAGGATTGACATGTGATTGAAAATTCCTTTGCTACAGTTCTTACAAAATACGAATTTATTTTTAGAGTATTTACCCATTACTTCGTAATCGGATAGGTACACCGAGACTCTTAATTTTATGTGGACCTAAGAATATTTGATATTTTTTCAATTGGAATAAGCTTACAATGATTTTTTCGATACATACTGTAAGTAACATGTTGCAGATGTTATTTCAGTCGTATTTTTCCGGAAAATAATCGGCAATAATTGTACTGTATCGAATTAAATCAGTATATTAATTTTTTTTCCCTGATACATACTCATTCAAATCGACTGATATTTTGATACTGGTGTGTTTATTTATGCACAAAAAACCTATCATAATTAGAGCCAATTTTATAATTAAAAATATATTACAATAATCTATAAGCATGATTTTGTGGATATATATATATTGCAATTCGATAATTGTTTCAAATGGCAACGCTGGACGACGAAGGGCGTTGTATTAAAAATGGTTCCGCCTGAACATGTGCTCAACCCCTACTCCGAAGTCTCATACGTAAGAAAAGTAGCGTATTTCCATATCTTAGTCATTCGAAAATTTACCCTCAAATAGTAAACAGTGTAATTCAGTCCTTATAAGACTTTATAACTCTGTTACATTGCCGAGACATAAATTCGAGTGAGATTATATAATTTTTTTTTTAGTGGTGTTGTTTTGTGTTGTTTAGTGAAGAAAAATATGGAGAGAGCAAAGTTAATTGTTCAATTAGCACTACAAAATCGAGAAGGTAAGTAATCATTATTTTTACTTGATCAATGTCTGTAATGTACTGCATCTCTTCATAGGTTAAAAAAGAAAAAAATTTATGACATTTTTTGAACTTTCCATTTTTTGTTAACTTTAAAAAATCATTCTAAACAAAATAAGAAAATTTTATCGCATAGTCTTTTAAGTATGTATATACAGGGTCGCTGATGTGTATGGAAACGGTCGATTTTTTACTAATGTAAGATAGCGAAAAATGTTAGGAAACAAAAGTTTTAGTGTTTTTCAATATCTATCACACTAAATGAAAATTAAGTATACAGGGTCAGTAAAAAAGCAAAGAAGAAATAAAATTGGTTTTTCTTCAATTGAACACCCTATATATTATACCATATTTCCATTCTGCTCAAAATTCTGAAAAAAATTTATATTGCACATCATTTCCTAAATCCAGCCGTTTTCGAGATATCGAAATTCGAGAATAACTTTTTACTACTCTCAAATTTATCAATGAAAAAGCACGAAATGATGTATATTTATTATGAAAGTCACACAAGGTAGAGTATGTGGATATGATTACAATTCAATTATAATATCTCTACAGAAAACAAAAAAGCATAATTGTTCAGGGTTGATAAAAATGCACGAAAAAAGTTGTAATAAACAACAAATTCTACTTAGTAAGGTGCTCGAAGTGTTCACCATTTACCTCCCGACAGTAGATGTAGTCTACAAAAATAGGCCACCAAATATCTAAGAGTTGCAAGAAAGAATAAGGCATGAAATTTCTACCATTCCTCCTCATATGATTTTAAATTCACTACAAAACATTGTTCAGCGAGTTCATTACTGTCAGCAGGTAAATGGTAAACACTTTGAGCACCTTATTAAATAGAATTTGTTGATTATTACAACTTGTTTCGTGCATTTTTATCAACCCTGAAAAATTATGCTTTTTTATTTTCTGTAAAAATATAATTAAGTTGTAATTATATCCACATACTCACTCCACCTTGTGTGACTTTCGTAATGAATATCCATCGTTTCGTGCTTTTTCTTTAATAAATTTGAGAGTAGTAAAAACTTATTTTCAAAATTGAATATCTGGAAAACGGTTGAATGTAGGAAATGCTGTGCTTTTTAAATTTTGTTCAGAATTTTGAGCAGAATTGAAATATGGTGGAATATATAGCGTGTTCAATTGAAGGAAAAGCAATTTTATTTCTTCAGTACTTTTTGACTGGCCCTGTACTTAATTTTTATTTAGTGTGATAGATTTTAAAGAACCCTGCAACTTTTATATTTTAACATGTTTCGCTAGCTATCTTACGTTAGTAAATAATCGACCGTTTCCATGCATATCAGCGACCCTGTATATATAACAAGGGCTCCACGAAGCCAAAAATGTTTAGGTTAATTATTCAAAAATTTATGTCGTCATTTATGGAAACGGAGATTTAAAAAAATAGTTAATAAAAAATAGTATAACTTTTTGAAAATTTGACTTAAAAATTTATTTCCAACTGAAATTTCTGAATGATATCATATGTTATTCAAGTTTTGAAATTGATATCTGTTGATAAAACAAAATTATTTAAATATAAATAATAGAGGTAGAGTTCCAGGAGTTATTAACGAAAAATAAATCTTTTGTCCATCTTAATTTGTTAATAACAATTGCAATTTTTTATGTGCTAATCAATCCACGAGAAAAATTTTTCTAGACGTCATTCCGAAAAGAATGAGCTTTCGGTCATATTTTTAGGAACTTTACCAAGAAATTACACGTTTTTGAACTTGTTGACTAGCCTAAAATTATAAAAATATGTTTTTACGTTATTGTAGAGTTATTTTCTTTGAAGCTACTGTTTTGAAATAATATATCCTCGAAATCTAGATATTAATAGGTTCTTGTCAAGTTTGGCTCATCATTTGAGTGACTGCACAGTAGGTATACCTGTAAATATATACCTACTTTGGATGAAATTATGTACGTTTAATGGTTATTGATACATAGGTCAAGTTTGATGAATTCTTTCACTGATTTTACAGTAGGTACCAAAATATAAAAATTTCTGTTATTGTTTCTGCTTTGTATTAAGGATATAGAGATAATTTTTTCGAAAGTATAACTGACGAAGATCTCTCCAAGTCCTACCATATCGATTGTCATTTTTTCCAATTTGATAAGATTTGAATAGCATATTTTTAGCGTATCTTGTCTGGTCAATGAATTCGAATTGATATTAATTTTTGATGAAGCTCATAAAAATATGGGTGATATTTCATCGCATTCAGAATAATGAATAGAAAAGTGGTTTGATAATTTGGATGATTTTACAGCAAATAAATGATTTCAATTGTTTATACCAAAGTGAGATAAAAGAAAAAGAAAGTAATTAGTTTTACTTTCAAAACTATTGATAATTGAGAAATTCTTAAACAGCACGAAATTTTAGAATAACTCTATCTCCATTATTAACAATTTTAGTTCAACACACAAAATACGGCTTCGTTCGGCCGTTACGGCATGGGCCGTAAATAATATAGCAAATAAATTTTTTATAGGAATAAATATCAATTTGAAAAGATATGATGATATCTGAACACTTTTCATAAATTTCAAAATAAAAAATTGAATAAATGACCTATATATTTTTCGCATCTTGAAATATTTTTATATAAGTGTACCTATAATATATATATATATATATATATATATATATATATATATATATATATATATATATATATATATATATATATATACTCATACTCAACATCAGGTGATGAAAATTTATAAAAGTTTTTTATTTTGCTTATTACAATTCTTTCACAAATGCTTCGGTATTGATTTTTTCACATCTCTTGGCATTCATTACGCCGGAAAATATTTTTCTTAGGCATTCGGATATCAGTTTTTTATGAACAAATAGACAAGTTAAATATTGAAAAAAAAATTTCTACCATTTTGTTAGTAATTCAAATATTTAGGTTCACATTGTTTTGAATAATTAGTTAAGAAATTATGGTAATTATGGAGATCTGTTAAATGATTTATTTTTATCAATAACTTCATGAAATTATTAAAACTCCCAGAACTCAAAAGTTGAAAATTACATAATATTCCGATTACCATTATATTTTTTTCTGAAACTTATAAGAATTACAAAAATAGCATAATATGTAACAAAATACATAAAAATGTTTTTTATTACACATTCCGATATTTTATGATACTGTAGTGAGAATTACTTTTGAACCATTAATGCAATTTATATATGTTGCGTACTTGGAATAATATTTCATATACCTAGTATTTTGTTTTAAAGGCATCAGCCAATATTTATCTCAAGATGTACAGATGTTGTTCTGAGAACTCTTATCTGGGTGTTCTCTTTTCTTTTAGTCAACTGCATTGATAAACTAGATTTATTGGGTAAGGGTCTTCGGACGATATTTCGCATATGTGCACGAGTCGTTCCATACCACCCAAAGACTGAGGGGTGAACGGGGAGTCAGTTTATGAGAAAAAACAGATACCTAGAAAATAAGTTAAGAATAGTACTCCAGAGATACGACACACGTCTATCTTCTGTAATTAAACCACGTACACCTTAAATATTGTAAACCGAATTGCTTACAAATATATGTGAATTAGTTTTATTTGTGGCAATTCATTACTCCGAACGTTATTCATAAACAATTCAAAATTATTAAAATTACCTGTCTATAAATGCCACGATTGGTGTCCTTGTGACGTCATAATTTAAAAGGAGCACTGTATCAGCTGAGTGCTACTATGGGTAGAATTTAACATTGTGATGTCACAGGCGCTCCAGTTTGTTCGGGAACTGTCGGCGTGTTTGCGGTACAGATTTCAAAAATTATTATATTAACCCTTGAGTGGTGACGTGTGTAGTTGTCGCACAAACGATGACGTCGGTCTGATAGACCAAAAAATGTTTATGGATATAATATTGTCAAATTCGTGAAATTTATTTAAGATTTAATAAATAAAACTTCGTTATTCATTGAAGGCTATTATGATACACATTTCAAACAAGTAAACATTAAGTTAACATAATAAATGAAACAAACATAATTATTTTTATGATAACAGAACAAAATCATAATCGAAGACACCTACGTTTTTAAGAATAAAAAAGTATTTTTATTTATTGTTCTTTGAGCATTTTGTAAATCGTAACAACTTGCACATGTAACTGTCACGTGTCCATGCCATTAAAAATATTTTTGCACCCTTTACAGCAATCATTTCGTCTTCCCTATTTTTTTTAGACCCGCAGGGGCACACACCTTCCCAACATTGTTCTCGTCTTCCTTCATATGGTTCCTGTGTCGTTAGCATCCCACATATTTCACAAATTCTTAGGCGTGTCAATTTTGGGCAAATAGTAGAATTGGCACGTACTCTCAGATGACCATCAATTAAACTAAGCCGCTAAATTTTCAAGAAAACGTCTTCTTACAATTTTTTTCTTTTTTATTGATGGAAGAATATTACCTGGGAATTTATGCCCGAAATAATTTATTAGGCTATAAAAAACAGCCATTTTTGCCACCTTCTTGTGGTCCTTGCACAGTTGTAATTCGATGAAAGTTGATCAACGGTGTCTACACCACTTTTGGTCCCATTGATAATCCATAATTATTTCAGGCTTGCCTGTTTGCAAGTTAATCTGGTCATCGTCATGACAAGTAGAAATAAGAAGGACGTTCTTATTCCTTTTTGGAATGTAAGAAACCAAAGTGAGTCCTCCTGTATCCAAACATACTGGAACCAATGGGTCGGTAATTTTTTTTTTGAACAAATTCAGGAGGAAGCTCCCTTTTATTGGCTCGGATTGTTCTCAATAGTTGTTAATCCCTTATCAAGCAATTCCTTTGCTAGTTCAATACTCGCGTGAAACCATCTGTCGGCTTTGTAACATTTCTATTACTTACCATATATTGGTTCAGTCAACCTTTCAACCACCGACATTGCGCTGTTATTCTGAGCAAAGGGCCCCTCAGCGTTGGTTTACCTACATAAACTTCAGGTTATATGTGTAGAATAACTTTGTGCGTCACATAAGGCAAAAAATCTTGATTTCCATACTTATTGGTTTTAGGGGCATATATTGCGAAAGCCGCACCCTACTCGAAATGCCTCGAGTTTTTCATCAACAGTTACCTGTTGCGATAAATTGAAAGTTGTTTTTGCAATTTGTTTACAAAACTTTTCGAAGAGTTCTCTAATTGGGGCCAATTTATCCAATTTACGTCTGGCATCCCTAGTTACAATATCATCGGAATCGAATAAAACGCAGTAGTATACGAAACACGTTGCAACGACATTGTCATTCGATAAATATCTGGAGAGGCACCATTGGTCCTAAATAGGTCTTCCGCGTTTGTATGGTTACTTTTAGAAACTCCAGCAAAAATCAGCAAGCCCAAAGGGCTCAATTTCTAACTTGTCTGCAGGTCTTGTATAGGTTACATCGACATATTCCTCAGCTACCGACTGCCAAGTATTCATTTGTATGAACTACTATACAATTCTATCATGTCGTCATCAAAAAACTGCCTCCATATTCCAGAGGCTCTCGAGTTCTCGGAGGTCAGGCTTCACAGAAGGCAGCTTCATTCTAATAATATTCTTGCGCCCTTGGTTCCTAAACATTCATTGGAGGGCGTGCTTTTTCCAAATTGTTTTTCTTATCTTTCCCCATAAAATGTGGTCCAGGTCTTACTTCTAGGTCGTCGTCTCGGTCGTCGTCGACTTCAAACTCCTGCTCCGTATCAGAACTTTCGTCATATTGTCTTCAAGATGGTCCTCTTCATTCTCGTTCAACTTCATCGTCATAAACCAAGGTCTCAGATTCGTCATTCAGTGCCCTCTTCCATAAGCAACTCCAGCCGTCTTTGCTCTTGCTCGTAGTCTCCACTTTTCTAAAAATAAAAATAAATGTAACTACTGTCATAACAGTCAAATTCTAATAAATTCTTACCAGCAAAATCGATTAGCAGATTTCCTAACAATTTACTGTTTTATAACACAAACAGTGACGTTGGTCTACCAGACCGAAATTTCTCTTAAAGCGAAATGTAAAGAGCGCACAAGGTGACCACTCCGCACTAACACTTGTTGCATACTGACCGAAAGGTATACGGACGGCGAACTGGCGCCTTCGCGAAATATGATACCAAATTAAATTTGAAATTTCAGTCGGTTCGTCAGACCGGGCGTCACCACTGAAGGGTTAATATAGCTTTTTAATTAGAGAGAAAAAAAATCAAAGAAATTGTTTTATTTTAAAACATATATTATATCATCTTCACATTTATCACAAAAAAACTTTTTTCAAAAGCCCTATATGTTCAGATGAATTGCTACATAATATATAAATTCTTAGTTCAATTTAAAAAAAAATTGAAGCTCATTTTATGTAGCATACCCTGTACCT
>JARQZK010005351.1:0-32009 GCA_030704885.1 Cynegetis impunctata | reverse complement strand
GTTAAATCGATTTTTCTAATGGCAGGTGAACGACCAACGAACGCGTAATCATAAAAAACACTCTCACTCATATTGTATTGGCTTTGTATATTTTGCTAACGGTATACAGTTATACTAAATATATTAGGTAGTAGTCAGGTTTCTTTGCTGATAAACTAGGCCAGTCAGTTTAGACATTGAAAATCGAAAATTTAACAATAATTCCAAAAGTTTTTGAACTTTGGTCAATTGAATGCTACACAGAGAAAGGAACAAATCTAATTTTGCAACCTTTTCCGAAGTCCGGAACATTGTTAAAATTGCAATAATAATGAATTTTGCCTTATGCTTGTGAAAAAAATTCCAAAACTTCTGCAAACTTGGAGTAGTATTGAATATATTATTTCATATCACGTATCAAATTTGCAACCAATTTAAGGGTACGGAACATTTTTTAAATCAAAATTAACCTTTTTTTCTAAACCGACCAGAAAAAATTCCAAAAATTTGCAAACTTGACAGATACTTCAAAAAAATATACCAAATAGTTGTATAAATTTGCAACCTGTTACGTTGACCGGAACATGTTAATTTATAATTTTTTTAATTCGTGGTAATATTTTCGAGCAAGATGGTCTCGAAATAATTACAAACGTTTTGAAATTAGGTTGCAAATTTAGAGAACATCTATTCTGATGCATTTGCAACCTTGTACGCGGCCCGGAACATTATGCAATTTGCAAACATATAAAACTTCAAAAATCATTTTTTTGCAAATTGCATAAAGTTCCGGACCGCGTGCAACGTTGCAAATTTACAAATGCATCAGAATAGATATTTTCGGAATTTGCAACCAAGTTTCAAAACTTTTGTGATTATTTAGAGACCCGAAAAAATGACAACGAATTAAAAAAATTATAAATAAACATGTTCCGGTCAACGTAAGAGGTTGCAAATTTATACAACTGTTCGGTATATTTTTCCAAAGTATCTGTCAAGAACTTTTGGAATTTTTTTCATAAGCTTAAGGCAAAATTCAATTTTATTATAATTTTAACAATGTACCGGACTTCGGAAAATGTTGCAAAATTTCATAGTTTGTTTTTATCTCTTTCCCGACCCTACATTAAAGTTTGAAAACTTTTGGAATTATTGTCAATTGATTATCTAAACTGAATGACATAAACGTTCATTTTGAATCTGATATATACATCTCATGCAGAATATTTATGGAAAGTTACATATTTTAATATATATGTTTGAGTAACACATGCAGAATCTTTTCGGATGATTTCTGGATGAGAAAACTTGGATACTGTATCCGAGATACGCGTATCCCAGATACAGAAAATACATGCGTTTATATGTACGTTTTCACACTGCATTCAGCACAGCATACCGTATCGCGATACTAAATTTCTGAATCTCGCTCATTCAGCCGCCGGCGACAGTATCCGAATCCGGGATACCGAATTATCATTGTGGCTTATGGACCTGTTCAGACTTGCATACTTTTGCGATTCAAAAAGCACAATAACATAGGTGTACAATATTTTTATTATTTATTAGTAGAAGTGAAGTGGAATAGAACGGTTTTTCGATTGTACCATGGAGAATAAAGTTTTTGATAACGAGAAATTTATAAGTTTGGTAGAACCGAATTCTTGTATATGGGATACAAGTAATGAAAATCATTTCGATAGAAATATAAAACAAAAATGTTGTGTGGAAATTACCAAACAGATGTGTGAAAATTTTGAAGAAATTGTTCAACAAAATGAATATGGTAGGTATATTCATAAAAGTAATTATACAGTGCATTCAAAAAGGAATGCATAAATTCATTAGCTAAATAAATCAAATTATTATATTATTAAAAATTCTCGAAACAAGACGATCATTTGTCGAAAGCTTACTGATTATTACAATAATCATCTCAAGATGGATAACAAAAATTAAATGAAATATTTCAATAATATTGTTTATTAGCGATGAATAATGAGTTTATTCGTTAATTTATATTGCTTTTAAGTTTTTACGGATTGCAGTGAAAACCCTTTAGATAAGCGAATTGATGTTTAATTTGTATTAATCAGTGCACTACTATCTAGTTGTAACTGTTCGCAAACTATCAAGTAAATTGTAAGTTACGGAAATAAATTATACATGGTACACTGTAGTTAGGGCCCGGAAATATAATATACCACAGCATAGCGCACTCTTCAATGTCCATTTCATAAAAAGCACCGTACTGCACTGATATTGTACTGATAAAATTTATTTACAAAACTATATTCTAACAAAAGTATCTTGACTGTATCTGGCCTAAATTCTGTATCTCGCATACAGTATCTCGGATACAGTATCCTAGTCTGAAAGGGCTCTAATACTCGTACCAAATTGAATCAGGAAATTTGTTTCATATGATGAAAATCATTAATTTAGGAAACAATTTTGACGATACAGATAGTGAAATTATTTCAACAGAATTTACTACGAAAAAGACGAGAGTTGTCGTGCGACATCCGGTTGTGACGAAGTTCCTTGTGCTATATATTATGTATTGAACAGCAGGCACAGTGAAATAAATGAAACACGTTTGACAGTTATTTAATCTTTATTAAATATCAGTATTATTTATATGAGGATTTATATATTACCCACTTTCAGAGAAAGTGGACATTATTCAAAATAATGATCTTTTCAGGAAAGCTCAGTTTATTCAAAGTTCAGTGAAACAAAAACAGTATTCTCATTAGGGTCACGTTCAATGTAATATGATTCTTGATATGAATTGTAACCTATAAGCAAATATATATATATATATATATATATATATATATATATATATATATATATATATATATATATATATATATATATATATATATATATATATATCCCTTGATGTCTACCTATTTAATCCTCTTACTGAAAAGCATACGGTACAGGGATGTGCATTAATAAATTGGCAATTCTTCTTGGAACTGGAAAATCTGAAAGACATCCATTTAATCGCAATAATATGCCGTTTCATTTAAATGAACCTGGTCGTTACAACCTACCTTACGTGAATTCACGATAATATCAACTGGTAATAAAATCAAATTATCTAATGGAAAAAAATTTCATCCGCTTTCCATATTTCCATTAGGTAATCCAAATGAACATCGTCTGATTTGTTCAGTTTATTTTATTAGTTGTTCAAATATATAAATTAGCTTTGTAATGATATTAATGAGAATTCCTTGGACGAGCCATACTACCAACATCGAGGTTCTAAACCGAATGGAGAAAGAAACAGAAATAATGAATACCGTCAAACAAAGAAAAGCAAGTTACTTTGGACATATAATGAGGAGCGACAAATACAGAACACTCCAACTCATAATTGAAAGAAAAATAGACGGAAAAAGGGGACCAGGCAGAAGAAGGAATTCATGGCTGAAAAACTTGCGACAATGGACGAATATGACTTCAGTTGAATTGTTCAGAGCTGCAGTGGATAGAGTTAGATGGGCTAATGTGATCGTCAACGTCCTGAGAGGATAAGACACACGGAGAAGAAGAATGACTTTACACCTAAATTAAAAAATAAATTTATATATATAATTCATTTCAAATCAATATATCAGTTGACCAATTTTTTACTGTTGAATCTTATACTTATAAGTGAAATGCACCATGAAATATATACCGAGTCCCCTGGAATACTTTTACTGGAAGGGGTTTTTCTAGAAAACTCTGAGTCAGGTCGATTTTGCTTACAAGGAGAAGATCGTTTTATCATAAATTCATGGATCCCTTTGAATAGGGTGACAACCCCTTAAAAAATCTTGAGAGGCATGGGGGTCAAAAGATTCCAAAGGGAATTTACAATTATCTCATTACAAGAATCCTAAAAAAATTTATTCTACGTTAAAATGAATGTGAAAGGAAAGTCGTAAGTAGCGGTAAAATAAATTCATTTACTTAAAAACAGTAATGAAATCTTTGTTGATTGTTGGTTTCATCGAATGGCCCCTAAGATAGCCAGATTTAACACCATTGAACTTTTTCTTATATGATCATTTGAAAAGTGTTGTTTATAAAACGGAACCTACCTCTTAGAATATCTTCGCCAACCAATTATTGAAGTAGAAATTTTCGCTTCGGTTTGTCCTAAACATGTTGTAATATATCTTTAAACGTCGAATGTTTATTAATGATTAAGATATTCTATGTGAAACAACATTTTATATCCTGGAAATACATATAACCATCAGAGTAATTTCCTATGTAGAATTTGCTGTCAGCATAACTGCATATTTTCACACGATAATGGCGTTCTCTAGTAATGTAACATAATGACGCAGAACTTTCCGCTTCAGCATGTACTACTTAAGATGGGGTATCTGATTATGCCAAGTTTGCATTCACATCTTTAAATTAAATAAAAAGTGAACACATATGCTTTGCGTATTTAGTATATGCCTATATATACTAAAGAACACAAACGTATTGAATATGGACATCACAGTATAATCTTTAATAGTTTATTGCCTCGTGTTGTTAAGAAATAATCATTGATATTATTACAATTTGTGTAATAACTTGAAATTTTAATGAAAAAATTCATTTGGGTGCATTTTCCTCAAAACTATATGTAAAATGATCCTTCATATTGAATGACGGAGGCTGATACTTAATGGAAATTATTGAACACCTATAAATAAAAACAATTTCATTATTTAATTAAATAATCGTATGACGTTCTTGCCTACACTGTACTACAAAACAGTCACACCACAAAGTTGGTTTGTTTTATGAGTATTCGGCTGAATTCTCAGGTGATTTAGTAGGAATATTATTGTTCGTTACACTCTAGAAGAATGGAAGCTCAGCCGAAAAACGAGTAACAGTACTGTAAGAGTAACAGTAACTATCGCATCTACTTCAGACACATGGCGAATGATAACTAGGCCTAAAAATTCGGAACAGTATAAGGTCAGCTGTATTCGTATTTGGTCATTGTAGTGTTTTTAAAAACGATCCTTTCAACGCGGTCGGCATTTTAAATCTCAGAGAAGGATAAATTCAATACGTGAATTAAAATATATATATATATATATATATATATATATATATATATATCAATCAAATCATGAAAAACATACTAGTCGACCATGGTCAATTTCATACATTACATAAAGTGAACAAGGAAAATTCTTTGATAATTTAAAAAATTATCAAACAACTTTCCAAGGAAGCTGGTTATATGTATTCAGCAACGCAAAATCTGCATTCACAATCGAACGTTGAATTATAGAAATTGTCAAGTCACCCCGACTCAAAATCTGCATACAGCTGTTTCGATCTTATTAGATCTCATCAGTGCAGCTTATTTGACTCGGAGTGAATTAACAAATCTCTAATTGTTCCCCAATACAAATCGTGGTCAGTAACACTGGTCGGATAACAATCCAGAGCGCCATCCCACCAAAGATATTGGGAAACAATAATTCACCGCTTAGACTGAAAATGCAGAAATTCGTCGCTCGAACACGTACCTCCTGATATAAAGATATCTACTCTACAACAGTGGTGTATATGATTCCAAGGCACACTAACATAGTGATTTAAAACCTTTGGATATACCCACGAGAGCGCGCTCCGAATATTCTAGTCGCTTAATACGCAAAATACAACAATCAAATCATGAAAAATACACACCACTGTTGTAGAGTAGATATCTTTATATCAGGAGGTACGTGTTCGAGCGACGAATTTCTGCATTTTCAGTCTAAGCGGTGAATTATTGTTTCCCAATATCTTTGGTGGGATGGCGCTCTGGATTGTTATCCGACCAGTGTTACTGACCACGATTTGTATTGGGGAACAATTAGAGATTTGTTAATTCACTCCGAGTCAAATAAGCTGCACTGATGAGATCTAATAAGATCGAAACAGCTGTATGCAGATTTTGAGTCGGGGTGACTTGACAATTTCTATAATTCACCGTTCGATTGTGAATGCAGATTTTGCGTTGCTTAATACGTATAACCAGCTTCCTTGGAAAGTTGTTTGATAATTTTTTAAATTATTAAAGAATTTTCCTTGTTCACTTTATGTAATATATATATATATATATATATATATATATATATATATATATATATATATATATATATATATATATATATATATATATATATATATATATATATATATATATATATATATATATATATATTTATATATATTTATATGTATTGAAAGAAAATTACATATCAGGAAACGGTCTTGTGACAAAGAAATCTTATTCTACCATAATCTCAATATTTCATAAATTTATTATTAACTTCCACGGGAGGAAATCTCAAATATAATATACAAACCTTTGAAAAAACAGACAACAGAAGAAACTAATCTACTTAAAAATACACAAAGTCAGTCACTAAATAAATTATCAGGAACGTTCAACAACATGTTCGAAATGAGACTAATCATACGAAACAACAAAACAAATAAGGAACGGGTGCACGTGAAACTTTTAATCAAAAACAAAAGAAATGTCACATACTTTTCATTTACATATTGAATTCATCCACCTCTCAACATGCCGCCTGCGTTGAAAGATTTATTACGCTAACATATAATTTTTGGGCCTAGTGTCTGTGGTATAACGTGCGATTGAGAACTTCATTTCAAAAATCAGAGGTAAAAACATTTTTACTAAAAATTTTTTACAAATTACATCATTGTTTCTTCTAACCAAGTATGATGGGAAGTGATTCGTTAAGATCACTATTGAAATTACCATTTTTAGGATATAGTCAATAAATGAACCGATTGTCATTATCTGTATCATACACGACCCTCAAAAAAATTTTATACATAAAAACAACAAATTTTGTGTAGAATTTTACAAAGTTTCGGTGAAGAAAAGTTAAGTTTTACAATTTATTGAGATTTGAAATTCAGTAAAGTTTACTAAAAATTCACTTGAATACCACACATAATTTTTTATCAGTCTTAAAAATACCTCTGATAATGGGCTCAAAACCCTAAATATTATTGAGTAAATCTCTCAATGAATGTTCACAATATATGTGTTGAAATTTGTCCCAAATATCAAATAATGTTCCACCTAAAGATCTGCGAGATATCAGTTAACACTACTGTCCTAATTTTCTCACTGATTTTAGATATTGAAGTGTTTTCCATATAATTATCACATATTTCGGGCCATATAATTAAAAATTTGCTTATATGAAGTTCATATGCCTTTAGTTTACAAAAATCAATTCTTAATTATAACAAGAAATTTTATTTCAATTAGAAAATTATCAACAGCCATGGAAATTTTTCCTACATGTGTTATTTTATTTGAAACTACTATAACATGCAGAGTATCTATCGATTGATATTCTTTTTTTTTATCTCACTAGGGATATACAGTTTGATGCCGGTTCTGAACGTTCAATCAGCTTCAAACATTCTACATCAACTAGAAATTAATTATTTGAACCCACTTCACTTCATAAAAGGACATAAAAGGACATCTTCATTTATAAATTTTTTCTATGTGATCATTTTATAGAGCAAGGCTACTTATCTCGAGATTAATGCGAAACATTTGAATTTAATTATAAAGGCGTTGAATATCTTCAATATATTCAGAAAGTTGCGTTATGATTGCAACTTTGTCTTTAAATTTATTATATTTATTGATATTCCGTGATTTGAACTGTTAGACAAAATGATGGGATACTCTAGTTGAAACCTTTTCTCAATTTTATTTCCTGAAAATACAAAAAATTTTGCATTTGAACAATAATGCACTTGCATTTCGAAAATGATTCAATTCTAAATTCAATTTCTTGGACAGTTGATGGAATCCGTCGTTACTAGGTGATAATTTAACATGATGAACAAAACTAACGTTCTTAACTCAATCTGCCCGATGATGGTCTAGTGACCGAAATTGCAATCGCAGTGTTAAATTTTTCAAAATATTTTGTGATAATAAACGTAGTAAATTCAAATTTAGTTTTGTTCATCAATTTCTTGGTTTCAAAGAAACTTTTTGTATTGTGAAATTATCTTTAATGATTTAAAAACATTATTTCTAACGTATTTAATGACTAGTCTGAGATGTTGAACCAAAACAACTTGCACAAATATACATATTTCCTGATCTAATTTCAAAACATTCCGTTCTAGTATCCTTTTCCTTGATTTTTCTATTAATTGTGCATCAGAAATTCATGATTGTAATATGTTCTCATATACTCATATGACTCTTTGTTTCAAATTAGAAATTTTAACTTTTATGTATATTTCTATAATATAATGAATAATATACCGGGTGTCACACCAAGCTAGTTAGTCGAGTATGTTAGGTACGCTGGCTAGTATTTGGAAGGTCTCGGGTTCAAACCCCGGGGCCGACTGGTCTGCCATGAGTTTTTTTCAGAGGTTTTCTCATGGTAATGTAAGTCACTGCTTGCAAACTTATAAGGTGAATACTGGGCCAGTATTAATCCTCTGAACCCTACCCACACTTCCTATGTTCCATAAATTTCCCTTCTCACCTATCCTTAATGCACTTGTACATACAAGTGTATCCTCTGATCTGGCTGAAGGAGTTAATCCCAAACTCAAGCTGCCCTGACACATACTTCAGGGAGGAATGAAACACGTGTGTTTCCTTCCTTTTCCGGGTGTCACATGAAGTTCATATGAAATTATGAAAAATACCAAACAAATTTTCATTCGTGGAGGACGATTCATATTATCACTTGTTCTGTAGTTACTATCCCTTTGTAGATCTGGGTATCAGCTTTAAAATTTCAAATGGCATTATAGGGCATGTGATATATAGTACAACAGCTCTTTTGACACTAAATTCCTATAAACAAATTTTACGATACGTTTTCAGGAAAAGGATCATGTATTTTGTATTTTCGAATTTAAAATTGTTCATTGTACTTGAAAATTGATCCCAATGAAAGTTCAAACTGCGCATTCAGTTGTTCCTGGCAAATATAGAAAAAAAATTATTTTATTTTAATGAAAAATCGATTTTAAAATCGGTTCATTGCTCCTATACTTTCCATTTTCCTTCTCATAGTAGGCATGCCATTTGTTGAAATGTTGACGTTTGTGAATATTTTTGTCATCATATTTAGTGAATGTCATTGCTGCTTCCTTTGTGTAGTCTTATAGAAATAATGGAAATGAAAAAGAATTTTCAGTCAAAGCTGCGAATAATTCATTGCCGGAGAAATCCAGAGTTGTATACTACAAGATTATGAAGTATTTAATCAATGGAAGTTGCTTCATTTATCCTCGTACAATAAGCGGGCGTTATGATCCATAATGCCCGCTCATAACGCCCTAGGACATAATGAGTGTATTTATAGCAACCGTATCCAAGGTAAAATCAACAAATAATATACAAGTGAAAAATAAAACAAATAATGAATCTACGTCTCTCTTAACTGACAAATTTAACTGTTTTTGAAATGTTTTCAAAACTTTGTATCAAACGAAATATTTTGGTGAAAAGTTCTATCTGAGATTGCTTTTATTGAAAATTATTCTAAAAGTTAATATTGCTAAGAATTCCATTATCTTGTATATAAAATGAATTTTTTAGAAGGTATTCCAATTTCACGCGAATAATGTACCAGGCTAATTTCTGAATCATGTAATCCTCTCACATAATTGGCCATTCATATCCAATCGATTATATCCTGCGTGATATCCGAAACCAAAAACAATGTACAATTAGTTATCGTTCCATAATTCCATTGGTTGTGGTATGACGATATCAATAAGACATTGTTGTTATAATTCAATTCGTTGACTACCTGAATTAAATCGTGCCTGTACAAGCGGTGGGTACATGAGAACGTAGTCGGAAAGGTATATGCCAGGGGTGGCCAAGCTTCTTGATAGTCCGAGCCATAATTCAAAATTGGAAAGTTTCTGCATTGATAAATGATAATAAAAAAGTGATAGGAAACTTAATTATTGTTCAACAGATTCACAGACATTAATTTTTCTATAGATTATGAGAAGCATGTAAATTTTTGTTCTTACAACTGCTGTTTAACGGCGGTTACAAACTTTCAAAGGGCTGAATTTATGTAAGTGACTGAATGAACCTCATGGAACTCCCAATATAAAGGTGGGACTTGAACTCACGACCTTTGCATACAAACGACAAACTCTACCGCTGAGTCATCGCAACTCAAAATATGCATACAGCTGTTTCGATCGTATTAGATTTCATCAGTGCAGCTTATTTGACTCGGAGTGAATCAACAAATTTCTAATTATTCCACAAAACAAATCGCGGTCGGACTGCTGTCTGGAAAACAACCCAGAGCGCCATCCACCAAAGATATTTGAAACCATCAATAATTCACCGCTTATATCGAAAACACAGAATCCCGTCGCTAGAATACATACTTCCTGACATGAAATGCCTACTCTGAAACTGTGGCGTATATGGTTCCAAAGCACGATAACTTAGCGTTACTCTGGACATACTCAGGAGATACTCTCCGTAAATACTTGTCGCGTAAAGTAAACAAGGAAAACTCTTCAATAATTTAAAAAATTATCAAACATTTTTCCAAGGAACTTTCGCGGAATACCTATATATAACCAGCTTCATTGGAAAAATGTTTGATAATTTTTTTTATTATTGAAGAATTTTTCTTTTTCAATTTATGTAATAGATACATATATACTGTAACGGTTTTTTCAACCGTTTGATTTGGTAAAAGGCTACCGCAATAAATCACTCGACCAGTTGACGTACCGACTGACGTTTGACCGATTGCGCACGACACGGCTTACAGTGGTCATTTTCACTTCCGATTACCGTCCGTTCTTTTCTCGATTTGGTGTTAGTGAAACTAGTCAAGGGGTCAACAGATTAAGGACCCCTTTAAGTTGAGAGCTGAATTACCTTTTCCGAAATACGATACCGATCAAGTGGGGAGCTGAAATACCTTCTTCAAATTACGATACCGAGCAAGGGGAGGGGTGAAGGACCCTTCAACTTACGATACCGAGCTGTCCAAAAAAAAAAAAATTGGCCAGAATAGAGGAATTCAACCCCGAAGATCCTATCGAGAATTATCGGAGCAATCCCGCGGAAGCCACCCATCAACAGCTGTCAATTTTCACGTATATAAGTGCACTTAGTTAATCGTTGTTTCTTAGAGTCAATATATTCTTTTGTTAAATTTGAGTTTTATTGAGAGTTTTTTTTAGTACTGATAAAGTTATCATGGCGCCCTAATTACATCTTTTGTTCACTATTATTTTTCGTAGTTTGATTTCGGAAGTTCAGAACCCCACTTAGAGCTAGCTGGTAACATCTTGTGGCAAGTTTCATTTAAAATCCATTATAAAATTTTTATAGGGGTTGAAACCTTACAATACATATATATATATATATATATATATATATATATATATATATATATATATATATATATATATATTTATATATATATATATATTTATATATATTTATTTATATATATATATATATATATATATATATATATATATATATATATATATATATATATATATATATATATATATATATATATATATATATATATATATATATATATATATATATATATATATATATATATATTGATGAAACAGTAAGTACAGACGGCGCCGAGCATCTTTCAAATTGAATCTTGACCTTCTTTTACCGGATAGAATATCAATTGTCCATCAATTAATGAACACACGAGCTGTGTCTGTTAAGTTTTCTCGCTTATAATTAATGTTGAAAGCCCTGTTCCAGATATATCGTAATGAAAACAGATCTATAAAACGTTGGCGATGATATTAATCCATTAGAGAAAGTGTTTGCGAAAATGTTCCATGACAGCGGAAAATTTCATCGGTTTCCTACTCGTTGAAAAAGTTCAAGAATTGCATTGAAGCTGTGGGCAATGTTGATAAAAGATAACGAAATCTTAGCATTGATATTTTGAAAATGGAGAATATTCCAATCGCTCTAGCGTTTGATTCAAAAATAATTTTGATTTTCATGGAAAATTTTAATTTTTCGTATACATATTTGCGTAGGTACTAAAATCGGCGAATAGTAAATATAGGAATTTGTTAAATGAATTTAGTAACGAATAATGGAGAGATGCTTATCTTCTTATCAATTCGGTCAAATAATGCAACAAACCTCGAACAAACCTAACAATTATTTAAGTTGGAGGATATTAAAATTCTTTATTATTGAAACCTTTCTATTGAAGAAAGAAAAAATTTAATCATGATAGTTCAGCAATTAATTCATTGAAAGCGAGTAGATATATGAAAATATATATATATATATATATATATATATATATATATATATATATATATATATATATATATATATATATATATATATATATAAACGAAGAAATATATCGCGAAACAGATATATATAAATAAAAAAAAATTCAAAAAACAATGAAATTGTGAGAGTTGTGTTTTTTTATTTTTATTTTATAAAATTATATACACACATAGAGATAATACTAATATATATATATATATATATATATATATATATATATATATATATATATATATATATATATATATATATATATATATATATATATATATATATACTAGCTGACCCGGCAAATGTTGTTCTGCCATATAAATTATTTTTATCTATCTATTCATCTATCTGCCGATGTATATCTACCTATCTAACTATCTATCTATCTATCTATCTAGATAGTTGTCCTTCTTTCTATCTATCTACATATCTATCTAACCCGGCAAACGTTGTTCTGTCATAAAAATTATTTTTATCTATCTGTCTTTCTATATATTCATCTATCTGCTAATGTATCTCTATTTATCTATCTAGATAGTTATTTATCTTTCTATCTATCTATCTATCTACATATCTATCTATCTATCTGACCCGGCAAACGTTGTTCTGCCATATAAATTATTTTTATCTATCTAAATAGGGGTTGATCGTCGAGGGGTGAACATTTAGGGTTGTATATATTTTTGAATGCTGTATCATAAAAAAATAGAACAGAAAATGTTGTCAGAAAAATAAAGAAAAAAATTAAGGGGTGGACTACCCTTAACATTTAGGGGGATGAAAAATAGATTTTGTCGGATTCTCAGACCTAACTGATATGCACACAAAATTTCATGAGAATCGGTCGAGTCATTTCGAAGGAGTTTGACAAATAAAAAATAAGGGTTGATCGTAGAAGGGTGAAAATTTAGAATTGTATGTATTTTTGTATGTTGTATCATAAAAAAATGAAAACAAAATATTTTGTCTAAAAAATAAAATAAAAAAATTTAGGGGTGGACTACCCTTGACATTTAGGGGGATGAAAAATAGATGTTGGCCGATTCTCGGACCTACCCAATATGCTTACAAAATTTCATGAGAATCGGTCAAGCCGTTTCGGAGGAGTATGGGAACGAACTTTGTGACACGAGAATTTTATATATTTTAGATATATATATATATATATATATCTATATACATATATATATATATATATATATATATATATATATATATATAATATATATATATATATATATACCTATTATATATATATATATATATATATATATATATATATATATATATATATATATATATACCTATTGATCAAATTTCATAATAACTCATAGATATGAAGAGGAAAAATTATTCAATAATTCCTTCCTAGTAGCCATCCAGGAAAACTGGCTATATGGATCCGAAAACGATTTAGTATCCACACAATGCTGATTAATTAAACAATCGTGAGCAGCAGTGCTCTGTCACTATTAATTTTCGTTTCAATTATTTTCCGCTAAAGTACGCTAAAAAGGAGAACTCCAGATCAAAAGGGTTTTTCCTCATAAGGTATGAGGTTTGCTCACTCGCCAAAAAAAAATTTATGAAACTTATGTTTCATATAGAACTCATGACGGGCGGCGTTATTAACTTTGTGAAAACCAGGTCGTCATCAAAGATCAATCACAATTGCCTGAATCAGAAATACAATCTCGGATGAAATCTATTCTGCGCAGGTCTGTTTTGTTGGAGCTAGTGATTTTTTCTAGTCTCCTTAGTATTCATTTTATAGTTTAATCAATGATATATTGATAGAAATGTAGAATGTCATAAAAAAAAACAAAATCAATAAAGTCTGTCAATAATTTATTATCCTTAAATTAGTATTATATGATCGAATCACTGTTTAATATCAATAGGTTATGGACCTTACGCTTTAATTAATATTTAATATTGTTTTCCCGCTGATTTGGAGTTTGAAAGCTGTAAAAAAAATTTCCGAAAATTCGTGTGAAGACATCAAGACAAAATTCCTAAAATATGGCAAGTTTTGATGCATTTCGAGTACAAATCGGACTTTTAGAAGGCAAGTCAAACTGGATTACTTGGAAATACCGCATAATGATTTTGCTAAGGAGCGTTTCAGGAGCGATAGAGCTGTTGGAAGGAAAATTAGTTCTACCCAAAGACTTATCTGAAAGTGCTAAAGCAGAAGAAAAGAAACGATATGAAGATAGCGTGGCTGAATACAATAAAGTGGATAGAAACGTATTAATCATACTTACCACAAATATTACCGAAGAAACGTTGACCAAAGTGATGAGATACACGACTGCTTACGAAGTTTGGCTAGAACTGCACAGATTGTTTGACGGAAGTATTGAGGATAAGACGTATGATTTATGTACTCAGTTTTTCTCATTTAAAAGACAAGATGGAGATGATGTAGCTACACATATGTCAAAACTCAAGAACATTTGGAATCAGCTGCAGATGGAAATATCCAAGGACAAACTAGCTGAAGGAAATTCCTGCAAGTGTGATCTTCCGAACCTACTACTGGTATGTAAAATTTTAAATACTCTACCAGAAGCATATTTTTCGTTTAAATCGAGCTGGATGCTTATGCCAAAAGCTGAAAGAACTGTTGAAAACTTGACGAATCAGTTATGTGCATACGAAAAAGCTCTACAAAACAAAAACGAAGAAAGTCATGAAGTTCTTGCAGCAGAAAAATCACATCATGGATTCAAGAAAGCCTACCAGAACCAGAAAAAGGCACCGTTTTGTAATTATTGTAAATCATATGGACATCGAGTTAAGCAGTGTGCTAAATGGAAGGCAGATGGTAGACCACCAAAACCACAACCAAAATTTTCAAAGGATGTGCAAAAGCAGACGCTATCAATCGAAAACAGCTTAGTTCTTTTAGCTGAATGCGATAGAGAAAGCTGGTTTGTTGATAATGGCGCAACAAACCACATAACTAACAGAAGCGACCTGTTCGAGACTTTTGAAAATTTTTCGGCGAAACACACTGTAACCACTGCCAATGGTGATTCGATCAAAGCCGTAGGAAAGGGCACAATATCTCTGACTGCTATTGTTGGAAGAAAAACGGAAGAAGTAACTCTCACAGATGTTTGGTACGTCCCAGATATCAAGAAAAACTTGTTTCCGTACTGTCAGCGCAAGATAAGAATCCAGAGAGTGAATTCACATCTACGACTTGGAAATGTCAATTCAAAATCAATGGACGAGTTTTCATCACAGGATATAAACAACGCTTTGGGGGTTTGTTCAAGCTTTGTGTGAAGAATGTAAACCCAACCAACGGCAAAGAAGTAAATATCAACACGTCGAATGAAAATACCCTACAGCTTTACCACGAAAGATTCGGACATCAAAATAAAAGGCATGTAAAAGACCTTTTATCCAGAGAATTTGATATCAACGTTCCTTTGAACAGCGAGATATGTGAAGGATGCATCTTTGGTAAAGCACACAGGTTAAAATTCGGTACAAGAGAGAGAACTAGTCAACCAGAAGAACTATGGCATGCTGACGTTTGTGGACCATTCGAGAAATCAGAATCAGGATTCAAGTATTTTGTTCTGTTTAAAGATGATTACAGCAAATATCGTTTTGTCTATTTCTTGAAAGAAAAATAGGAGGTACCTGAAAAGTTGAAGATTGCATTAAGAGAAGCTGAACTATTGGTCATGTTGTAAAGGCATTCCTAAGCGACAACGGTGGCGAGTTTCACAATCGGCAGATCAAAGATATACTGGCAGAATTTGGAGTACACCAAAGGCTTACCATGCCATACACTCCAGAACAAAATGGCTGTGCGGAACGTGACAATCGGACAATCGTTGAAACAGCAAGGACCATGTTTCATTCATCAGTCGAAACTCTTCCTCAAAGTTTATGGGCTGAAATGGTTAATACCGCAGTATACATATTGAATAGATCAGGAAAGTCAAGTGTTGTAGACAAGAGTCCGTACGAGGCTTGGCTGAACAAGAAGCCAGGCTTAAAGCACTTGAGGATCGTAGGATCTATATGTTACGCCCATATACCCAAAGCAAACAGGAAGAAAATGGACAGAAAAGCGACAAGAGGTATTTTAGTCGGTTATGAAAATGATGAGGGATATCGTATCTGGTCACGAGAAACCAGAAGACTCATACGTTCCCGTGATATTATTATTCAAGAAAGACCACGAGTTTCAAATGAACTAATATTATTTCCTCAAAATCAACCAGATCAATCTCAACCAGCAATAACACACAATCGTTTTCTCCAATTTGAAGAAGAAGAACAGAATTCTGAGGGTGAAGAGCAAGGCGAAAAAGTTGTTATTGAGAATGTTAGAGAAGGTATCGATACTGAAGAAAATGCTGATGTTAGCGATGAAGAAGTAGAAACAAGACTTTTAAGAAACAGAACTAATATCAACAAACCAAAACGACTAGAGGATTATGTAATGAGTGCAGCAGCAAGTATAGAAGATTTTCAAGAACCACAGAGTTTTCAAGAAGTAATGAACAGTGAATATAAGCAAGACTGGTTAGAAGCTATGGAGAGTGAAATAAATTCTCTGAAAGAAAACAAAACTTGGTCACTAGAAGATCTGCCAAAAGGAAAGAAAGCAATTTCGTGCAAATGGGTCTACAAAGTAAAAAGAAATAGAGATGGTTCAATCGATAAATTTAAAGCTAGACTCGTAGTTCGAGGATTTTCACAGAAGAAAGGAGAAGATTATAATCAAACCTTCAGCCCCGTGGCAAAATCTGGTACGATCAGAGCTCTTTTGAGCATTGCTGGAAGTGAAAATCTAAAACTTACACAATTTGATGTCTCAACGGCTTTTCTTTACGGAGAACTGAAAGAGGAAGTTTTTATGAAACAACCTGAAGGCTTCAGTGATAGCACCAATCGTGTGTGTCGTCTTCAAAGAAGCCTGTATGGACTCAAGCAATCACCAAGGTGCTGGAACAAGCGGATTGTAGACTTTATCCTGAAATATGGATTTACAAGAAGTGAAGCAGATCCTTGTTTTTTCATCAAGAAGGAAGGCAAAAGTTTACTCCTCATGGCACTCTACGTAGACGATGGTCTTATCGCATCAAATGACAAGAAAATAGAAAAACATTTTCTTGAAGCGTTAGGACAAGAATTCAAAATTTCTGTAAAAACTGTTAAAGTTATTTTTTGGGATTGGAAATCGATCAAGAGAAAGATGGTTCAGTATGTGTTGGTCAAGTAAGATATGCAACCAAGCTGCTTGAAAGATTTAACATGGAAAACTGCAAACCCGTCTCTACTCCAATCATAAAGGAAAATATCCAGTTAGGGAAGGAAGACAAAAAAGTATCAACTGAAAATTTTCCATACAGGGAAGCAGTTGGTGCTCTTCTATACCTAATGACAGGAACAAGACCCGACTTGGCTTATGCAGTAGGCATAGCTTCAAGAAATCTTGAAAACCCCACGAAAGAAGATGTTATCAGAGTGAAAAGGATTTTCCGATACATTAAAGGAACCCTACATTTTGGACTGAAGTATGAGGCAGGGACTGGAAGATTTTTGGAAGCCTTTAGCGATGCAGATCATGCTGGTGATTTAACAACCGGTCGTTCTACTACTGGAGTTATCTGCATGTACGCTTCTTCTGCTGTATCTTGGATGAGTCAACGTCAACCTTCTGTAGCCATATCAACGACTGAGGCTGAGATAGTTGCTGCGAGCGAAGCCGCAAAAGAAGTTGTGTGGTTAAGGAAACTCTATGAAGAAGTCCTCGAACTAAATCAGATTCCAACAGTGATGGTAGATAATGAAGCCGCAATCAAGCTAGCTCAGAATCCAGAATTCCATCGAAGAACGAAGCACATTAGAACGAGACACTTCTTCGTGCGAGAAATGGTGTGTAATGAGATGCTAGATATCAAGAAGATATCCACTACATTCCAAGTAGCTGATGCTTTGACGAAACCTATATTCAGACCACGTTTAGAAAAGCTTCGAGATAGTATGGGATTAGTCAAACTATCAAATGAGGGAAGGTGTTGGAGCTAGTGATTTTTTCTAGTCTCCTTAGTATTCATTTTATAGTTTAATCAATGATATATTGATAGAAATGTAGAATGTCATAAAAAAAAAACAAAATCAATAAAGTCTGTCAATAATTTATTATCCTTAAATTAGTATTATATGATCGAATCACTGTTTAATATCAATATGTTTTTCCAGGAAATGGTTACAGTATTCAGTAGCAATATTATTGAAATTGGGATAGTATCCCGGAAACTGAATGCCGGGTTTGAATTGTAACAGTTTGTGGAACCAAGCGTTTTACTTTCAATATACTTATTATCAGTCATATTTCTCCATGAAGTAATAGACCATTGCACTATTTCGAAAGTCCCCATTAGGATGCAGGAGTAATTTTCAAATCCTTTTCATACCTCATGGACCACAACTTTCAAGGTTATTTTGATGTCTGCAGAAATTTCTCAAATCATTGGCGAAGGATATTAATTATGAACAACATATTCCCAATTTAGCCTTCTTCTTTTTGAAGGATTTGAGGAGGTTAAAGGTTGAAATTTGGTATATGGATTGAGTTGATGTTAAGTTTCAACCATGTTCCTTAACCGCTGCTTATTGAATGTTTATTTTTGATGTTTTTCCGTGTATTTACAAATTTTACTCACCTCCAAAGCTTCTCCTAGTTGACTAATTTTTTTTTCTAATGAATCTCAAGACCGCTCATCAAACTGTTAATGTACTCACTACGTGAATGAGGAATACAAACATTTTGGTATTCAGTAGCAATACTTGAAGTTAGGATAGTATCCCGAAACATGTTGAGTTGGAATTGTGACTGTTATTATCACTGTATAATAAAGTCACATGTTTTAATTTTAACATATTGAACTGCGTTTATGTACAGAGATCATTGGTTTGTTATAATAATTATCAACATTATACGAAAGTAAATGGAATATATTTGTCAAGAATCTTACTCTCTAGAATAAAAAATGTGATATATCATTGACTGAAGTGGAATTCTGGAGTTGCATTGTCTATAATGTATCTGAAATAAAAAATGGAATAAATTTTATTAATAAATAAATGGCAAGTTGAAAATAAAACCGGACTCGCGCATGAAGGATTCCGTACCATTGACTCATTAAATATTTATTTTATTTAAATTTTATTATTTATTATTGAAGTAAAAAAAAAACATTTGTAAGCTCGCCGATGGAAGCGGAAATATTATGACAGGGAGAGCGGAGGTTCTTAAAATTACTGAGGCATTTTACACGGAACTTTATAGAAAAGAGACAGAACTTGCAGATACAGGGCGGATACCGAAAGTTCAAAATGTTGGTTCGGAGGATATCCCAGAAATAACTATCGACGAAATAACAACTTCGCTTAAGGAAATGAAAAATAACAGATCTCCAGGAGACGACGATATAGTCAGCGAGTCAATCAAAGAAGGGGGTGAAGCCCTAAAATACGCTATCCAAAGGCTCTTTAATGTATGTCTCCTTAAAGGCACTACACCTTCCCAGTGGCATAATGCTATAGTGGTCATCATGCATAAAAAGGGCGACATCACAGACCTGAAAAATTATCGGCCCATTAGCCTACTTTCTCACGTTTATATGCTATTCACAAAAATAATAACAAAAAGACTTACAAGCAAGCTTGACAGTTACCAACCACGAGAACAAGCCGGTTTCCGACGTGGATACGGAACGAACGACCACCTGCAAGTAGTGAAATCCTTGATTGAGAAATGCATGGAATACAGTAAACCGCTCATTCTCATCTTTGTAGACTATGAGAAGGCATTCGATACTATTGACCAACATAGAATGCTCCAAGCTCTTTCTGACTGCCGAATAGATCATCGATACACTGCATTGATTAAAAACATCTACGAGACTGCAACATCATGTGTTAGGCTCCATGAGGATACCGGCAAGTTCAAAATCGAACGAGGAGTGCGTCAGGGTGACACCATATCACCAAAACTTTTTACAAATCTACTTGAGTACATGTTGAAGGAGATAAATTGGAATAACATGGGCGTTAACATAAATGGAGAAGACCTGAATCATCTTAGGTTTGCAGATGATGTTGTCTTGATTTCGGATAGAATAGACAAAGCCACACAGATGCTACACGATCTAGAAAAAGCGTCAAGAACGGCTGGACTAAAGATAAACTCTTCAAAAACACAATATATGACAAATCTGGTGATTAGCGGAAATATTTCCTTGGGAGGGCACCAAGTACAACAAGTATCGTCCTACAAATATCTTGGACATGAAATCCGTGTGGGACGAGACAACCAAACTATTGAGTTTCAGAGACGAATAGGACTCACCTGGGCAGCTTTTGGGAACCTGAGGGATGTGTTTAGGTCCGACATCCCGGTGTGTTTGAAGTGAAAAGTGTTCAATCAATGCGTCCTGCCTGTTATGACATACGGAGTGGAAACGCTCACTCTGACAAAAAACTCCATCAACAAATTACAAGTGACACAACGAGCTATGGAGAGAGCAATTCTGGGTATTTCTTTAAGAGATAGAATCCAGAACAATGAAATAAGAAGAAGAACAGGTGTAACGGATGTGGTCAGGAGAATAACAACATTAAAATGGAATTGGGCAGGACACATTGCAAGAACAACTGACGACAGATGGACCAAGAAGATCCTTGAATGGAGGCCGAGACACGAGGCCTACCGAAATAGAGGTCGACCACCAACGAGATGGCATGATGATATAAGGCGCATCAAGCACAACTGGATGCAGGCGGCGCAGTGCAGGGAGGAGTGGCATGGACTACGGGAGGCCTATGTTCAGCAGTGGACGAAACAAGGCTAGTTGATGATGATGATGATGAAAAATACAACTGAGTATTTAGTGTATATTTCAAGTGCCTACCTGTCGCCATTATTGATATAGAGCAAAAATATGCAAAAAAAAATCGCGTTTGTTGTATGGGAGCCCCCCTTACATATTCATTTCAGCTTGTTTTCAGTATTTGTAGTAATAGCGGCAACAGCAATACATAATTTGTGAAAATCTCAACTGTAACTATCGCGGTTCTTGAGATACAGTTGGGTGACAGACAGACGTACAGTAATAGGGTTCCGTTTTTACTCTTTGGGCACGGAACCCTAAGAAGAATGTAACGGAAAAAATTTAATTCAATAAATTAGTAGAATTGAATGCAAGTATCTGAAAAAAATAATGAAACGAGATTCGTTAATAATAAGATAGAAAATAGTGAAAGGATGAAAAAAGAAGGAAGAAATATATCTCTAAATTCGATATCGCTGGTATATTTTTGAATTCAGCTGATCTAGTTAAACTTTCAACAAGCCTATTTGGTTGATTTATCACAATCCTTTAAAGGAAGATGTTGAATATCAAATAATATATCTTATTTCTTAATCGCATATTCAATGGCGATTGAAATAAAATTTCACTTTTAATTGGGACAAGGTTCGGCACAGGAATAGAGACAAATAAATAGAAAATGCGTCATGTCCAGCTCCATCATGAAACTCGTTTCTTCGAATGCTAATATTTTTAGAAGGATTTTTCGAGAATCAATGATTTATTGATGTCGGTATTATACATTAAGGTATACAGGGTGTCCCTAAAGCGAACATCCAAACAAGAGGAGGTGATAGCGGAGGTCATTTCGAATTAAAATAGCCATATTTATTATAAATATTTTGATGGTTTGAAATTGCCGTTTTGTGTTTTTCTCTGAAACTCTCTAACACTTAATTCACTCAAAAGAAAATCAACAGCATACTTGCATTATTATTTATTTGCTTGTTGTTTGTTACGAGTGTGAATCTGAAAAGTGTACCTTCCCATTAGTATCAATTTCAAGTACATTGTTGCCTTCAGTAGCTAGAAAAAAATAATTAATTAATATGTTGAGTTTTACACACAAATCATCTGCGTTTGAAGTAATGCTGGTACGAAGAAATGTACTACAAAAAATAAACAAGTATTACTAAGAGGTAACTATCTAATGCAGAGGACTAAGGAAAGCAAAAATGCTTAAAATTGATACTAATGGAAATTTACATTCTTCAGGGCCACACTTGCAACAAATAAATAATGATATCCTTGCTGCTTATTTTCTACTGAGTGCATCGAGGGATATTTTGAAAAAACACAAAAACGGCATCGAATTTCAAAACATAAACAGATAATTGTATATACTTTTATTAGTTTGATTGGAAATTATACCCTTTTATAACCATATTTCCTTTGGACGTCTGCTGTTGGCACACCTTCATTGTTTATCGAAAATATTGAAAAATTAAAATTTACTTTGTCTTACTGTCAAAAAAATATATTTTAATTAATAATAAATTTATTTGACTTGTTTCGTACGTATCGTCTGTCTTCTGCGCATGTAACAAACTCACTTACATCAGTAGGTTGTCGAGGTTTACCAAATATTCCTAATAGGAATGACGTATAGTCATGTACGTATTATTGTACACCAGATAATGCTATCTCATTTTTGAATTTTCCAGGTGATTTCGAATACTTAAGTCATGCAGAGTTCACATTTCTAAAGTATGTAGAATTTAGTGATTACTATTTATGCAGTAGGTTGCTCTACTAGACACAAATCAATTTATGAATTTATCGTTGTATCTTGAAGAAAGGTATTTCTAAGGCTTCTCGAATATGTGAATATATGGTATTTAATGCAATGGCTGAACGTCCTTTGTTTATTAGATTTTGGAAGGCCACTATTTCCTCGATATTTCAGAAATGCAAATTCTTTATATATGAAAAAGCCTTGAAAATTAAATTACCTGGAATGATTAGAAATTCACAAAGCATTTGGTGGTTAGTCGAGCAACCTTCTAAATCTTCAAATAGAATTCCTGGCTACTCGTCATCAGTATTTAGAGTATTAGGCCAGTCAGTTTAGATAAATCAATTGACAATAATTCCAAAAGTTTCCAAACTTTGATGTAGGGCCGGGAAAGAGATAAAAACAAACTATGAAATTTTGCAACCTTTTCCGGAACATTGTTAAAATTGCAATAACATTGAATTTTGCCTCATGCTTGTGAACAAAATTCCAGGAGTTCGGCAAACTTGGAGTAGTATTAAATATATTATTTCATATCACGTATCAAATTTGCAACCAATTTAAGGGTATGGAAATAAATTTAATTCAAAATTAACGTTTTTCTTTTATAAACTGACCAGAAAAAAATTCCAAGAGTTCTGCAAACTTGACAGATACTTCGGAAAAGTATACCGAACAATTTTAAATTTGCAACCTTTTACGTTGACCGGGACATGTTTATTTATAATTTTTTTAATTTCTGGTCATTTTTTCGGGCAAGATAGTCTCGAAATAATTACAAAACTTTTGAAACTAGGTTGCAAATCCAGAAAATATCTATTCTGATGCATTTGCAACCTTGTACTCGGTCCGGAACTTTATGCAATTTGCAAAAATATGATTTTGGGTTTTTTATATTTTTGCAAATTGCATAATGTTCCGGACCGCGTACAAGGTTGCAAATTTGCAAATGCATCAGAATAGATCTTTTCTTAATTTGCTACCAAGTTTAAAAACTTTTGTTATTATTTCGAGACCATCTTACTTGAAAAAATTACCACGAATTCAAAAAATTATAAATAAACATGTTGCGGTCAACGTAAAATATTGCAAATTTATATAATTGTTCGATATATTTTTCCTAAGTATCTGTCAAGTTTGCAGACCTTTTGGAATAATTTTTGGTCAGTTTATCAAAGAAAAACGTTAATTTTGAATTAAAAAAATGTTCCGTACTGTTAAATTGGTTGCAAATTTGATACGTGATATAAAATAATATATATATATATATATATACATAGGCGCCGACTCCATGGGGCTTGGAGGGGCCCGAGCCCCCTCAATAAAAATTTTGGGGGGGAGCCCCCCCAATAATTTAAGAAAATTATTAGTTATATTATGCTTTGTAAAATCGCAAAATGATGTTGGTATTTTTCATTTTCCTTTTCTCCAGAGGACAAAACAATGGAGGGTTACAAATGTGCAGGCACCCTTGAGTCAATGCAACAATTCAAGACATTTCTTTTTACGTCTTTATTGCCATGCAATGAACCCAGTAGGAGAAGTCAATGAAAAAATTCATTGAACTCATCTAAGTATTTCTGATCTGAAAAAAATATTATAGGGATTGATTTGTATGCGCAATGGATGGCGTGATAGTTTTGCACACTTTTGGAATTGTGTTTGAAAGAAAAACCTTCATAAGACGATGATCCTTTGCTTCCTCGGAATCGAGTATAATACCAAAGAAGAATGAAAACATCGAAGCCATTTCTACGCACACTTTCAAAACCCCGAAGGAATACTACAAACCTCTTTACATTGAAGTTTTTGAAAAGGTGCAATCTTGCATTACTGAGCGGTTTGCATCAACTAGACTCACACAGGGCATTGCAATTGACCAAGAGTACCTACTTGCTATTAGTAAACAGAGGTGAAACAAAGTTTGAAAAATCAACTGAGTTTTCAAAAACGACCTAGACATTGAGAGACTGCGCTTACACTTGAATATGTTAGCCGATATCGCTATTAAAAAACAACTGTTCTCAAAAAGACATGCGCGATGTAAAATTCCACAAAGGTCTGCAGTTGGAGAAATTTTATGTGAATTAGTGAAGTGCGTTAAGCTTCTCCAAGTAGTTCCAATCACGACAGCAACAGCAGAACGGTGATTTAGCATCCCTAGACGTCTCAAGTCATATCTCTTATCAACAATGGGACAGAAGCGATTGAACAACTTGGCTGTTCTTCATGCCCACCGAGATGTTTTGGATGAATCAGATACCCAACCAGTCATCAACGAATTAATATTCAATAATGTAGTCAGACGTTCGACATTTGCACCTTTCTAAACACACTCTAGCCCTAGTATTGGTATTTAGAGCAATATAAAAAATCTTTATGAAATAATTGAATACCTACATAAATAATGTTCAATTTTCATTTTGAGAATATAAGTACTAGTTTACTGTATTACTATATTACTGTATTAGTTATTTTCAAATACTTGAATATGTTTATATTTATTATTTTATAACACTTGAATATTTTCAAAGCAATAACTTTGAGATATTGTTTTCATTAAATGAACCCTCAGCCTTATTCCAAGTAAACTGAAATTAGCTATTCCACTTATTAAATCAAAGTGCTATTACTGTGCGACAGCAATATTTTATGTTTTTTACTTTAAACTTGATAGTTGAGGATTTATTTAAATATATTTCCAGTGTTTTCAGAGCTATGTATTCACAGCTCTGTAATAGTCTATAAGCATAATTATTTCTGTATTTTACGAATATACCGCGTGTGTTTATGTTTTGTTTCGTTTTTCAACGCCAAAAAATGTGTCAGGCTTCTCAAGTTTCCCGAAGTGTCGAGTTATCGAGAGTTGAGGTTTCGGTGTTCTAATGTTGATCATATGACTCTAAAATGCTTTAAAAAAATTTAAAACTCTATTTTTCATCTAAAATTCAGAAAATTTCCTGCGGCAAGACCCCAGTATGGCCCCCCCAATATTTTTCATAAGTCGGCGCCTCTGTATATATATATATATATATATATATATATATATATATATATATATATATATATATATATATATATATATATATATACTCCAATTTTGCAGAACTATTGGAATTTTTTTCACAAGCATAAGGCAAAATTCAATATTATTGCAATTTTAACAATGTTCCGGACTTTGGAAAAGGTTGCAAAATGAGATTTGTTTCTTTCTCTATGTAGCATTCAGTTGACGAAAGTTCAAAAACTGAATTCCTTTTTGGAAAGGTTTGTATCATCAGTAGATACATCTTTAAACTGCTCATCTTAGCGAATCACTTAATCTATTCATTCCATAGAGTTTTGGTATCGAAAAGTCTTCATGTAAAATAAATGTTTTCGTCGTCATGAGAAGAAACAACGTTGGCATATTTAGTCGAAAATAATGATAAACAGACCCACATCTATTAATATAATGACTCAAATTTTGGCCAAAACTTCCTACTCAACAATAATTATTCATTCAAATAAAAAACAACGCACCTACAATTTCACAGATTGTAACCCCTGAAATAGGTTATGTGTGGGTGCGTTGAACACCAGATGAACAACATAGTAAAGTGACGAGTCCTTCCTATCAAATTTTTCGACTCTCAAAATTAGAATATATCGTTCTTGATAGAACGTGATGTTCGTAGAGGATTATTTTCAAATTGGACTCGAGAGAAATTATAACGTCATTATGTACGTATTTGATACGTGGTATCTTTTGGGAAATACATTATTTTTCCGTTGTGGCATGTTTCCTGTTGATGTCTATTCTACAAATCATCAGAGCATGACGGCATTGAAAACGAGAAAAGGTTCGCTTTATTTTGTATCAGAGTAATTGGAAACATATGGCCGACTTTGGCGCGGACTAATGCCTACGCCTGGTATCCATGTGATATAATTTCATGAGGAATTATGATACGGAGGTCTATGTAGCATAGCGGTATAATTTATCCTTTGTACACTGAGGATCGTGGGTTCGAGTCCCACATTGCTTTTGGGTTATGACATCCGAACTGGTTTACAACTGTAGTTGAGATATTTAAAAAACCGCTTGAGCAGCTGAGCTATGTCACTGAGGGTATCCGCACAACGCGCTTGGATGGTCGCTGGTAGCCTTGATGGTAGAGTCAAAAACCGCTAGATACTCGTACGTCGAGCCGGTAGATGGTAGCTGGTCATACGGAAATCAACCCGCGTATAGTGTTGAGTAGGACATACAAGAGGCCGTACATTTGTCCCGTACATGACGTCAAAATGTAAGAGCGGTTCAACATTTTATATTGTACTGCTTCAAATTTTATGACGCGGGTGTCGCGCTAGGCGCTACTTACTTTCCGTCTCCGTAACACTATAGGATGAAGACAAAGAGGAAGTGAGACGCATGCTACAAATTTATTGCATTATTGCTTCTCGAGCCTCGTGGAGCGATAAGGAAATATCCTATGAGGCACGTATTGAAGCGACTGTTTTGTTTTTGAATATTCTAAGCCTAGCTTTTTTATTATATCCTTCAAAATATATTTGTTTATATTTTTATTTACCTACTTACAAACAACATTCACTATGCTAATCGTTTCATATCACTTTGAAATACTGATTATTAATATATCATCGATCAGAGTTCAGACTGTAACTATTGTACTGAAATAAAATCAAATGTCATATTCGTACTCGTAACTTCAAACGTATCGCCGAGCTTCAGTACACCTCGCGTCATTTGAAGTGGGACATTGTACTGGCTCAGTACAAAAAAGAGGCTACTCTTACAAACTCATTTTCATGTCGTGTCCTACCCAACACTACCGCGTAGTGTGCAGATGTGTGGTTTAAATGGATGATTCAAGTAGAGAAAGTGATGATTTTTATTTATTAGAAAACAATGGTACAAAGTGGTTCTTACAACAGAAAGCTGAAAAAAGGTTTACTGTTCATCCTATTAATCAAAAAAGACAAGTTTTTGGAGAATATCATCATTCATTCAAAGAGCTGTGTGATTATCCCGATCGTTTCTTCTCGTATTTCAGAATGAAGCGGAAAACTTTTTAGGACGAACAGTACGAAGCCACTCGATATAAAGAACAACAACATTATTTCAAATTAAAGAAAGAAATTTCAAATTTTGCGGAACACTTTCTAGATTCAAGTGTCTCTTTTCCAGGCATATATAATATAAATATTTCACATACAGCTACGAAAATTAAGAAACCAAATATTTTAGAGTACATATAAATATATAAATATAAAAAAAAATAACCCAGTCAATTCGTTAAATGATCAAACACATGTACGGAATTCTCCAATATTTGACCCCTTCTAGAATAAATTGATGTTGTTAGCAAGCTCTTCATTTACATAGGTTAAAATTCGATAATACCAGTAATTATAATCTTCCAACTCCTTGCTTTGTACGCCTACTTTGACCGACACTGTACAATGCAAAAATATTCATTCGCTTGAAAATGTAGTAGTACTACGAACCTGCTGTCGCAAACAATTTAATAAAAATAGTGATACAAAGAACAAAGTAAAGTATTTCTCATTTATATTTAAAAAATGTATTATCACAAAGTAACGGACAAATCCATCCAATATTTATTATTTCAGTTCTGAATACGAAAATGATCTAAAATTTCTAATTAAGATCATCTTTCATTTCTGCGGCTACACCATCCCATATCCATTCCGCACGCTGGTTGCTGGTAGCTGGTAGCTGGTAGAATGTAAAATGTTGTTCTTCCAGCGACCAGCGACATAGCCCGCTAGCATACAATCGACCGGACCTGCACGCACGTACGGTACCCCGTAAGAAACTACGAAGAATATCCTTGCAGCTAGCAGGCGACCAGCTAGGCTACCATCTACCATCCAGGCGCGTTGTGCGGATACCCTAAGGTCGTTTCTTTCGTTGAATGATTGCTTTTGATTAGAAGATTTTGTTCAGCATTGTGTTTTCTTCTTCTTCTTTCCGCATAGGATGGAGAAAAAACATCATACAGCAGTGAAACACAAAATGTATCGATCAAAATGGGTAAATTCCAAATTTCGAATATAAAAAATTGTTAACTACAATGAAAAAACGAGTGAGCAGCCGAGCCCCATTAATAAGCTCCCAGTTTTCGCGCGAAGTGCATTGCGTCGAGTTGTAACTTAAGCGGATTGAATTTTTATTTTGGTTTGAAAAACTTAATAGCAAACGAAAATGAAAATTAGAAAATAATTCATTTTATCACAGCGGCGGCTGAGGAAAAGAGTTGAAACTCGTGAAGGAACGTATTTCAACATAAACTCAATGTTCGTACCTAATTTAAACCCTCTAACTCAGAGGTTCTCAAACTTTTTTTTCTCATAGACCACTTGGAAAATTTTGCTGGTTCCGGTGGACCCCCTGCAGCTACATTTCTACCATATTCCCAAAACTCGACAAAAAAAGTGAAGATTAGATATAATTATGGAAATTTACGTTGGGGCTAAGTTCCAACTGCGAATTGTTTTTGAGAGAAAAGTGAGAATTTATTGGTTGATTAGTTAACTGATTGTGCTGTGAGCGGATGTCAAAAAAGCAAAGTTGGGCAATCAAAAAAGTGATTCCATCCAACTTCACATATTCTTCAGATAAATTTTCGTGGACTCCCGCTTATGAATTATGAACCCCCATATTTTTGTAACGCCAACGTAGACCCCGTCGAGTTTCCCGTGGACCCCTGGAGGTCCACCTGGACCACTTTGGGAATCAATACTCTAACTCAATCTACAAAACTGTGGAGTTGCGTAAATTATCAAAAGCCACGAAAAAACAAGAAGAACGCGCAAAAATTAAACGAAACTTAACTTGCTTAACTTAAATGGGATACCCCGTATTTAATGTCATCAACAGATGTAAAATTTAGTTGTCTATTGAATATCTAACTACATTCGAATCGATATCTCATTATTTTGCAAACTGATTTTAAGAAATTTATCATTTACAAGTCGCCTATGGCGTTTTGAGAAATCAGAATTGATTGAAATAAACATCAAGGTCATAATAATATATGCGTTTATTTTTCAATATCTTAGATGTTATGTACTAGTTCCAATTAATATATATATATATATATATATATATATATATATATATATATATATATAATTATCTCGCGGATGGCATTAATCGCCTCCGTGGCAGAGTTTGACCAAATCTCCCAAACCGGAGAGTTCAAACAATAGTCCACAAAGGTGTGATTGTCTTCCGTAGCAGAGGTTTTTATTTGTTGTACTATTTTCATCTCCAATTTTTCAATCCAATGCTTTGCTACGCCGTTCTGATGAGGACCAAAGAGTCCGAAACACGTGTCAACGGCTGCTTCCATATAAACATTCTATACCGATAATTCTGCTCTACTTTTTTAATATTTTCCTGCGACGAATTTCTTTGTTGTTAGATAAATAGTACCCTATTATTTTTATTTTCGAACATTACGTAGGTAAAGGTTTCTGTGGTTTCCCTTGCCATCTAATGATAACTATTTTGAATGTTGATATTAGACTGAATAGCACGTAATAAATAACAAAGAACAACCACATTCGGAAAAAAAATTTAGCAAGACAAAGTAGTCTTTGTCTATTCAAATTTTTTCAAATCAATAAATGTCAAAGAAATTTCAATTTTTTCAAAAGTTTTGAAAAACTACGAATGTCGTAGTGAAACGTCAACTTTTTAATAAAATCGAGTTTTTTAAGATTCAACCAGCCTGTTATTGCTAATAATTATCAAGAGATTATATATATATATATATATATATATATATATATATATATATATATATATATATATATATAAAACAAGCAAAGTTATCGGTCTAGCCCGCATATGTCGAAGAAAGCCGTTGACACGTGTATCGGACTCTTTGGTCCTCATCAGAACGGCGTAACCAAGTATGCGATGGAAAACCTGGAAATGAAACAGCAACAACAAGCAGAATCCCTTGCTTCGGAAGACAATCACACATTTGTGGTACATTGTTCGAACTCTCCGGTTTGGGAGATTTGGTCAAACTCTGACCACGGAGGCGATTAATGCCATCGCATACTTGGCTACGCCGTTCTGATGAGGACCAAAGAGTCCGAAACACGTGTCAACGGCTGCTTCGACATATGCGGGCTAGACCGATAACTTTGCTTGTTTTATATACTATTTCCCCGCGATAAATTTCCTCTCTGTAATTATATATATATATATATATATATATATATATCAATGTATATGTATAATTAATAAGACTTAATATTCTCAATATTATACATGAAACAACAACTAACCGATTCTTATGTACAATATTTTCATATAATTTTTTTCGTCGTAGCTTCTCTGAAAATAATAAACTATAGCACTATATCGAAAATTAACAGTTAAGTGCGGGAGTGATTTTTATTTTCTTTTTAGACCTCCTGACTACGATTTCAGTTATTTGATGTTTGGTAACCTATTATTCTCGTGGCAGAACGAAACTATCAAAATTTGAGCGAAATAAGCATTAGTATTGGCATTTTCTAACTTTTCGCAATATGGAGCTAAAATAAGTTATTTTAAGGAATTTTAACATCCCAATACCCAGTTCGAATTGAGTTAGAGGGTTAATACGAGGATGGATTTTATGTAAGGGAAGTACCCTTTGGTGGTATAAACTTTTTTCCCCAACCTTCGTCATTTTGATGTATAAATTTTAATCTTTTGTGGTTTTTTAGGTTATGCGCATCTCTATAGCTCCTCCAGATTGAGATAGAGAGTTGAAATTTCGTTCGTAGATTGAGTTTATGTTAGAGATGGCGGTTTCAACTATTTTTCTTAACCACCGCCACCTAAAAGTGCCTAGAGCGTTCATGTTTCTTTGTGGGTTTTGAAGATTTGTACACCTTCTTATCCTCTCCAAATTTACTAGGGGAGTTAAAGTTGTATATGAAGAAGATCAAAATGTATAGGAAAATATGACCTCAG
>JARQZK010005350.1:0-32284 GCA_030704885.1 Cynegetis impunctata | reverse complement strand
CAGTTTACACTTGAGAACGGTTAGAGATACCCAACTAACCGAAACGTCGTGTATATTAATTGTATAATTTCATTTTTTCATCATTTTCCAACTTATTATTTACTAATCTCATTTCAATTCTCTTTTTTCAGATACTACTAATTCATTGAATTTAATTTTTTCAGCTATTTTCTTTTCTTTTCTTGCCATTTACTAATCAAATTTTCTTTTCTTTTTTATTTATTTTTGTTTCAGATATATGTTTATAGACAATGGAAGTCCAGAATACCACAAATACAGAAGAAACATTGTCGAAACCATTCAAACTAATACCCTTAACGTTTTGCGATTTCTATCTACAGTTTCACTAACCTTTGTTTCTAACCGAATTGATATTTCAAAAGCTAGTTCATGAGCTATAAGGAAGCTAGAGTTCAACGACATATTGAAATAATCAGAGCATTAAAGTTAAAAGAAAAGTTATACGACAAAGATAAATTTTAACGTTAGGTTTTCAAAATATCAACAAAATATCAAAGAAAAAGTCTAAGTAAATTTAAGTAAAAACAAATATAAATAGGGATGATTCAAAATTTATAAAAAGAAAATTTTAATCAAGAAATTTAGTTAACGAAGGCAATTCACTAATCATAAACTCATGCAAGTTATTACCATTGAGAACCAACCAGAACAGAAAAGTTAAATTTAAGAAAATTAGGCCCTTTACGTTGGGACGCCAATTATGTAGGCCCCTCACGTTGGATAATACCAATTATGTAAGCCCCATACGTTGGAGCGCCAATTATGTAACCACTCTCCCTTTTAAGATATATTTATGCCCGAGCTAGCTGGGAGATCGGTTAAACATATATGGGTTCTAGTTTGTTCTCAGTCATAACAACAAGATAAAATGAAGGTATTTACTATTTTCTTATTTCTAGAATGAGACTTATCTGTTCTTTTTTTATTTAAACGTTTTAGAGTCTATGCTAGGTGGATTGTACTCTTGATTTTTGCCTTATCTTTGTCCCTAGTTTCTTGGTAGCTCTAGCTGTGGGTTTATAGTAGCTTTAGTTAAATATTCCAGCCAAGGTGAATTTTAGCTCCAGACAAGGTGAATGTTAGCTCCAGACAAGGTTATCTTTTAAACTCCAGCCAAGGTGATTTTTAAACTCAAGCCAAGGTGATCTTTTAAACTCCAGCCAAGGTGATCTTTTAAACTCCAGCCAAGGTAAATTTTAAACTCCAGCCAAGGTTACCTTTTAAACTCCAGCCAAAGTGAATGTTAGCTCCTGACAAGGTGGTTTTTTAAACTCCCGCCAAGGTGACTAAAATAATTCGGGGCAAATCAACATACAATCTCAAACTTAATATTTTTCAAGAATATCTGTAGGGTATCGATGGCCAATTCAAATTAACATTTAGATTTATCTCAAGCAAAGATGCTAAGAAAGACAGTATATGTTCCAACATTAAACTGAACTTAAGATATGACCACGTGAAATTTGCCATCGTTAGCCTACAAAAATCTTGTGTCAATTTGAGAGAGTGAAATAAGCAAATAAATTGAAAATATTTTAAAATAAGAAATGTAAGATGATTATTTCAATATTGAAAGATAAATAATTTAATATAGATAAATAAAAAAAATGAAATGGCGGAAAATGAAACAAGGAATCAATTCAGATTTTCCAGATAATGCATTAATACGAAATAATTATATTTCTTCTCATAACTTACCGTCTATCAGACGCCACAGATACTTAATAAATTTTAATTAACTTTAATAAAATATTCGTTTAATAGATATGAATATAATTTTAATATCTAACGATGTGGTATCTTCAACCTATACTTGGGAAAAGAGAGATGTTATACGTTCACGTGCAAATAAGACGCTATCTAGATATTCTCGTCATACGCAAGTCATTCCAAACTGCGCGATTCTATTATTCATAGATGAAACAAAAGTGAGGCATCATCTGACAGCGCGAATCACGGTACCTCGATGAAGAATTCAGTAGCGGCGGTTAAGCGGGGAATTGACACGTTACACCATATAGAAGACTAGGTAACAATAATTCAATTTATATATATATAAAAAAATATATATATATATATATATATATATATATATATATATATATATATATATATATATATATATATATATATATATATATATATATATATATATATATATATATATATATATATATATATATATATATATATATATATATATATATATATATAGATAGATAGATAGATAGATAACTTTATATACTTTATACAAATGCATAGTATTTTAAAGGACGTCACAACACATAGAAACTAAAGAAAAAACAATTAAGTTTTAAATACCTAGTACAAAATAGCACGATCTTTTATGTGAAAAATTCATCAAGTTCACAGTAAGTATATAGGCTAGGCCGATTCAACCCCACTTTGGGCCATTTTTACATGTAACTTCCCATAAGGAAATCTAAAGAATAAAGTATAAAAAAGTGATGTTTCACCGAGTGATTTGCGAGAATTCAATCTCAGGAAATTTAAGGTCCAAAATAGCAAAAATGGGTCAATGATCTCTCTGATTTATGTATGGTCTAATGACCATTATTCATATTATACTACGCAAATGGAATATATATACAAATCAATCTCTTGGAGGTAGGTAGCATGGGATAGATACGGAAGCGTCTCATCTGTTCCAGGTATTAAATATCTTTTATCGTCTTCAGGGCTGAGTGCAATTTTCTGCTGTGTGATGGAATATATCTTATGCTTTTCGGCTCTTATGCTCTTATCAAGTTTTGAGTTATAGTAACCTCCTTCCACGAATCAAGACATTCTTCATAATCCTCAAAAGTAATCTTCGTTCTTACAACCGACGATTTGACTCCTTTTGCTTTCTTCATAACACCTGCATTTTTAATAATATCATCTATCTCGTCATCATCGTATCCTTCATCAGCCCATTGCTTCTTTTCTTTTTCTATATCTTCACGAATCTTTAATACTTTCGTAGTGTAATATTTTGATCGAAGTCCCACATAATTTGTCATAGGAGTTCCATTGTTCTCATCTTTCATCATACCCAATACTTTCAAATTCACTTGAGGAATTCCATAAGTATTATCTGATAGATAATCTGGCGTGTCAAAACGGGCATGACAATCACGTTTCATAACCTCATATGGATCTTTATGAAGCTTGTAGATCAAAGCGTCAGTGTCCGTATAGATGGCGCTGCAGTCGCCCCCAAACTCGTTTTTCATATAATCATAATGAAAAGCATAAATGGTTGTTTCGGCCAAGTCGAGTATTGCCTGTCCAACATATATAGGTTTATTTAAGAAGACTTCCATTTTTCTCAATTCAATAGCAACAAGATTTTCGTTGAATATCGTACAGTTCTTGAGTTCAGGTTTAGCAATATATGCCTGGCATCATACCGTCCAGACCATTTAGTTAGAAGGCACACGTTGACACGTTTACGTATATTCTCCATAGTTTTACCGAAAACAGCATTATTCATAAGTTTTAATAAATTTTTCTCAAACTTGTTCTTTGCATTCTTTCGAAGTTCAGTATTCAAATCGATATAACTTTCAAGCCAAGGTGCTTACTTGAACTTTAGTGCTTTATGAATTTTTTTAAGTACCAAACCATCTTTAATCGCCTGCTTCAATGCTTGATAATGAATAATATATTTTTTTTATGATGTAGTGTGGACATCAATTTTGAGGGTTCCTTTCCAGTCTCACGAGGTTTACCGGTCTTTGGATTAATATGTTCAGAACAAAATGGAATAATTGAGGTGACATCAATTTTTGCGTTAGCCCATTCAAATCCTCCGTATGGGAAATATTGACTCATGGCCCAACCATATGGATTATTCATATCAAAGAACATCAAATACTTTGAAGGTTTCTTTGGATCATAATTGTTATAATGAACGTTGTTTGCAGTAGCTCTTCTAAGACTACAAACTTGACAGAGACCTCCACGTATGCCTCGTTCAACGAAGAGAAACATATCTGGATCTGTGAGAAGCTCCAATTCTTGCTTCGTATATTTTAACATCGCATCCCAGGTAAATCCAGGTAATATAATAATAATGAGCAGGATCAAGCTTATAGGTTTCAAGACAGCTCAATCCAAATTGTTCAAATACATCTGTCAGAAGAAGAATATCAGTCTTCATGTATAGGTCAACGTATTCACCCAAGTTATTACAACTGAATTCTCTCCAAACTTTTTGTGCCCTACGATACAATCTTTGAGGGCAGGGTTTATTATCTAGATCATTATAGAAAGCCTCGATAGATGGTAAGCTTGTTTCACCAAATCTCAAAAATGCATCGAGGTAATCATATGGCATAACTCCCTTTTTTGTTAGTAGTTTGAAGCGACTCTGAACTGCGATCATAGATTTGGATATTCAGTTGAGTATGTGGCTGGGTTATCTAGTGAGGAGTTCATAAATCGAAATGAATCAATGAAATGAAATTGAATTGGTGTTTCATCGATGTGTTTAGTGAATGAAATATACTATTCTTTAGTTATAGGTAGTAAATCAACTTTTCCTTGCATCCTAGTTGCAACATCCTCAATAATAAAATTAGCATCGTACCCACTGAGGTTATGAAACACCACAGAGATCACACGGCTATCTTGATAGTTTATATTACATGTTTCATGAGCAGCACCTCTATAATTGTTTTCAGGAATCAAATAGTTATGGTCTCGCACTTTCTTATCGTCCAGAGAGAAAGCACGATCACATATATGACACTTCATAGCATTTCTAAATTCAGTTTCGTCTTGAGGAGTAATATCAATATTATACGAACATCAAAAGACATTACACATATTGTAACGTGAATTTCCCTCAGAAAATAATAAACATAAATTTTAGATATTTTACTCAAAATAAAAGCTACGACTAGTTCAATTGTCTGGAAAATTCAGTTACAATTCACATGACTTATTCACATGAGACAATAAAACAATGTAACTTTAGTAAAATCTCTATTAAAATTATTGGGAAAATTTGTTTCAGAGATTACAAACCGAAATATGATTAAAATGAATAACGTCAATGAATAAAGTTAATTTTTGAGCTCTTATCAGTATACTGATCTGTTTTTCAACGGCGTCTACCGTCTTGAATTCGGACTCCTGAGGGTCTTTAATTGGATTTGCCAACCCCTATGTTCTTCAATCCAGACACCTGAGGTTTTGAGAAACTTTTAACACCTTCTGGGATTTTATATTGGTTCAGCCTAGTTCCTGGGGTTTTCAAACTGCTTGGAAACTCCTAGGATTTTTGAACTGTTTTTACTAGCTCCTGAGGTTTTGAGATGTTTGAAAACTCCTAGGGTTTTGCTAAAATTCACATTATCGAATTTCAGTTCAATTAAATTTCAATAATCTTGTTTGCTGAGTAGATTCCTATCCTTTTTAATCTTATCTACAAACGGTACTACGTTCTTTGAATCAAATAAAAAAAATTAAGAGATAAGGAAAGTGTCTTTTTTTCGAGCAAAAAAAAACACAACACAAACTTTCATCAACTGTTCCAGAACATGAACTTCGAAGACCATTACGAATATTGAAATGAAAAATGGAAATTAAACTTCAAGTTCACAAATATGATCGAAATTATTTAATCAATGTCATTAGTCAATAAGAAGAAACACTTACCGCTTCCTAGCGCAAAAGATATTTAACAAAAATTTATCAAACGTCGGGGCAACTGTAAGGTGAAAACTTATTTGCCTTTACAATTCTTTCGTCGAATCAACTCAAATCCCCAAATCGAGAGGGAAGATAGTTTTAGCGGTGTCCGGCTTCGACGAATTTTTATCCCTCCTACTATTTGAAGTGACGCTAGAAATCATAGAATCTTCTTTACTGACTGACCTCGGCTAGAATTTGGTTTAGCCAGTGGACAGTATTTCATAACGTTACAATATCTTCCGCTAGCTGTTTCATTTCATCTGCAAACCACTGCATACAATCCTCTCCACGATGAGCTTTATAAAAACTTAGAGAATCATCATAGGATCATTTCAGATAATATCCTACAGCTGCAGGTACATGATGTTGCAGCTTTTTGTTATCATTGGTCGGTTTCAAAATGCTTTCTAGACCTGCGTAAATAAAGAATGGTGCTTTTTCTTTATTCTTATGATTTTTGAATTTAAGAATATTTTGATCTTCTTGAGGCATCTTAATAGCAGTCTCATTCACCATAAAGCAGATTTTCGTATGTTCCTTCAGCTTATCAAGAGACTGGTAACAGTGGAGACATCTGTCGCAAATATACTTTGTATGACCTTTTTTACTCAGCTGTTTTGATACCAGACGAGATAAATTTTTGATAAAACATAATGAAATTTTATTTCCACCTCATCATTATTTTCATTATCAATATTATTTTCAGAAAAATAGATATTCTGAACCAATTAAAGATTGATATATTTATCTACACAGTTTATAGTCAAGCATAGTGGAAGAGTGATGCTTTTTTCTTGGGGATGTAAACATTGATTAACACTTCGTTCTGTTTTTCAAATGATGGAATCTGCTTCATAGTCATAGGAAACTAAATTCCATTCAGTTTAAGTACTTCTGAATAATGTGTATACTTTGTTATTCTATCAGCATGCTTCTGATCTTTTTCTTCAACAGAAAACAACGCAGCCACTACAGCCCACGCAAAACAAGCGTTATCATTATTCTTCAAATTAATACAGGCATGTTTTTTCTTCATTTCTTCTGGTAGTTCAATATAAGATGAGCCTAATTGAGGAGTGAATTTATTAATATTAACACCCAAATTAACAACTTGCTTCAAGGCCCATCCAGCGTCTTGCTCTTGAAACTCTTTCAATTTTCTCAGTAAAGGTTCTTTAATGTTCTCATCAAACCAAGAGTTAATATCAGTATCTCTGTATATAGGCTTATTCATCAGTCAACCATCTCGTGTCCACTGCTGGACGTAGGTCTCTCTCATTCTTCTCCATGCATCCCGGTCCTGTGCTGCCTGCATCCAGTAGGTGTGACAGCGTTTCAAATCGTCGGTCCATCTTGTTGGTGAACGGCCTCGATTTCGGTAGGCTTCTTGTCTCGGCCTCCACTCTACTACTCGTTTTGTCCACCTGTTGTCCGTCATTCTGGCGACATGTCCTGCTCAATTCCACTTGAGAGTTGTTATCTTCTCTATCCAAAACTCGTCCAAAACTCCTGTTCGGCGTCGAATTTCTCGGTTTGGAATTCGTTGTCTGAGAGAGATACCCAACATGATGCGTTCCATAGCCCTTCGAGCTACGCGAATTTTGTGCACTGTTTTGTTCGTAAGTGTCAGGGACTCTGCTCCATAGGTAAGAACTGGCAGCACGCTCTGATTAAATATTTTCCTTTTAAGGCTTACTGGGATATCTGATTTGAAAACATAATTGAGTTTGCCGAAAGCTACCCAAGCCAATCTAATGCGGCGGTTTAGTTCGATGGTTTGGTTATCTCTTCCAAGGCAAATCTCGTGTCCTAGGTATTTGTAAGAAGTAGTCTGATCGATAACTACTCCAGCAATGTTTATGCTTTCGCTGAGTATTAGATTTGTGATAATTTGTGTTTTAGACATATTTATTTTCAGTCCTACTTCTAGTGAGAAGCGGTGGAGTCTGTTCAGTAAGTCTTTAGCCTCGTCTACGTCTATATGGTCCGTTATTAGCACAATATCATCCGCAAATCGAAGGTGGCTTAGATTTTCTCCATTTATATTGATACCTTGTTCACTCAGATTTGCCCTCTTGCATGCATACTCCAACAGTGTGGTGAACAGTCTTGGTGAAATGGTGTCTCCTTGCCAAACTCCGCGTTGTATGGAGAATTTTTCGGTTTCTCTATCGTCCTGTCTATTACTTGCTGTGGTGTTCCGATATATATGTTTAATGATGTCTGTATATCGGTGGTCTATACGACATTATGTTAAAGCTGATTGTGTCAAAAGCCTTTTCGTAATCCACAAAAATCAGTACTAGAGGCTTGTATTCGACACACTTTTCTATCATACTTTTTATTGTCAGTAGATGATCATTTGTTCCATATCCAGATCTAAATGCGGCATTTTCTCGTGACTGATAGAATTCTAATTTATTTTCTAGCCTTTTTGTCAAAACTTTGGTGAATAATTTGTAGATGTGTGAAAGCAGGATGATCGGGCGATAGTTTTTAAGGTCTGTGATGTCCCATTTCTTATGCAATAGGATAATAACTGCGTTATGCCACTGAGTTGGAGTTATTGCTTCATTGAAACATTTTTTAAAGAGTCTCACTAGAGCCTGTAGGATTTTTGTCCCAGCCAATTTCATAGCCTCAACCACTACTCCATCTTCACCAGGAGATTTATTGTTTTTCATTTCATGGAGTGCTTTTCTTACTTCATTTGATGTTATGTCTGGAATTTATTCAGAGCCTTGGTTCATCACTTGTGGAAGTGTGTATTTTTCAGCCCGCTTTCCCTCTTCTTCATACAGCTGAGGGTAAAAGTCTCCCATAATATTCAGAATGTCTTCCCGGTCGCAAATAATTCGCCCTTGTTTTTTAATTTATGAATAGTTTTTCTTTCAGAGGCCATATTTTGTCGAAGAACTTTTAGGCTTTTGTTTTCTTCAATTGTCCTTGCTATCTTTCTAATGTTGTTCTGTCTAATATCTTTCCGAATTCCCTTCTGTACTTCCTTATTCAGGTCTTTCAATAAGTCAAAATTGACATATAGCACAGCAATCTTTTTAGGCCTCTTTTATAGCATTGACTATATTTTTGTTGATTTCTTCTTTGTTTGTTTCTTCTATGTAATCTTGTGCCGCCAAATTTCGGGTCACGACTTGTTGATATTTCGCAATGCTCTCTGGAGACTTCCAATTTTTACTCTTATTTTTGAGAATCATTCTTATTCTTTCCTTCTTAACATTAAAGCATACCTTCGCTCGGATCATTCTGTGGTAGCTTCCGACCGAAATTTCACTCAGTACCGTTATATCCTGAATGATATCCCTTCTGTTTGTGATTATGAAGGCAATTTCGTTTTTAGTTCTTCCGTTTGGGCTTATCCATGTCCATTTGCGTTGGGGCTTCATTTTAAAAAAGGAGTTCATTGCAAAAAGGTTCTCCTGATGCAAAAAGTCCAAAAGTTTTTCTCCCCTTTCGTTTCTTTCACCATAGCCAAAGTTTCCTAAAGCTACTTCTGCGTTATCCTGCTTGAAACCCAGCTTAGCATTGAAATCTCCAATTATCATTTCAAAGTGTGTTTGTGTGGTCTGCAAGGCTATTCTGACCGACTCATAAAAATCTTCGATCTTCTCGTCCGAATGACTCGTTGTTGGTGCATATACTTGTATTATTTTGAGGCTGTATCTTGGATTTAATCTGAGAACTAAATAAATAACTCTGGGCGATACACTTTCAATCTTCTGTAGGTTGGGTATATGTTTTTTATGAACGAAGAAGCCGACACCGCCATATGATGAGTCTTCCTCTCCTTAGAAGTGGAACTTGTGACCGGACCTTAGAGTGATCTGATCTTCTCCCCTACGTTTCACTTCGCTAATACCGACGATATCCCATTTGATGTTATTAAGTTCCTCTGCCATTTCTAAAAGTTTTGTTTCGGATGAGAGAGTTTGGACATTATATGAGGCTATATGCATGAGTTGTCTTCCTTGGTGGCATGATCTCTTCCGGGGATTCTTAGCACCCTCTGCTCCAACTCTGTTCTGACCCCTCCTTGGTCAGGGATATTGGAGCCGCCGGGGACTGAGGGCCGTGTGTACGATGTATCTACCATGAATGAATGAGGGGAAATTTGGCTCTTTCGTTACCACGCTGGCCAGTGCGGGTAGGTAGCGGGTCTCTTGAAAAAACAACATTTCCTTTATTTCTCGGTGGAATGGTTATACCGCCATGGTTCGGTCGACAGCCCCTCTTTAGTTTTCTAGCAGGGTGCGCCGGATGACCGAAGTCATCGCTCGAGCAGGCGAGGTTGTCGTTTGGGTTGGCTTATTTTGACCAATATCTAGCCGTCACCCCTTGCACCCCATAGGCTTATTAGATGTTGAAAATCATTTGAATTCACTCAATACACGACTACCGCTCACAAATTCAAATTCCCAACCGAACACTGCGTTGACCTTGACAGCTTCAGTTTTTTTCAAGTTATTGAGTAGCCGAAGTCTGAATATCACACGACAGTCAGCTAAAAACTCAAGAGGATCCTTATGTCTTAGGTTTGAAAAAACCCCTGTTCTAATACGACAATCGAAAGCTGTAGTTAAGTCATCCCAGCGAACTCTGTCCCTTGCTGTTTCTAGTCGACCCGTTACACCAGCTCCGTGCTTCTTCAAAATTCTCAACTGGCTGCGCATACTCTTCACTTGTCCCAATTTCATTGTTAGATTCTGCTTTTCTCCAATCATATTCACCGATTTAAATATCTTGTTAATTCTCCGAAGAGCTAATGAACACTCTTTAAGTCCATCGTTAACCATCTGTTCATCATTGCTTATTTTCAAGAAACACAGCAGTGCCCGTATCTTATTCAGTGCAGCAATCATGTTGGTTTTTTTCTCATGAACGATCACAAGAAACTGAATCAGAGCTCTAGAATTCAACGATTCAATACATATCAAGTCAACGGAATACTAAACATTAGTACAATATATCCACGGTGTAAAAAAAAGAATATAGAATACAAACTTATATTTTCCATATTAATGTATGAATCGAAGAAACCGTTACTAGAAAATATACAATGATCACCGTATAAAAATTGAATGTGAGGTGTAATAAGTATTATATTTAGTTCATAAGCCTCAAGTAGACCCCTGAACAGGGTATGTGGTGTCGCATCGGATCCTTGCCATCAGAGCACCAATTAGAGGTTAGGAACTAGAAACAGTATTCATATAATTCTCTATAAAAAATGAATGTGAGGTGTAATAAATATTATATTCAGTGTAAAATGTACTGTTTCTGTAATATTAAGATTTTATACTTTTATTTTGACTGAGAAAAATTTCATTCAAAGTTGAACTTGTAAAATTTTTCATTACGAGAGTGAATTATTTATTAAGGGTGTTTACATTATAATATAATATGGAATGTCAAAAAGTCACTAAGGGGTGTCTGAGAGTCTGCGGAAACATTATTTTCACTCTAAAATGTACCGTTTCTGAGAGATTAAGATTTTTATACTTTTATTTTGACTCAGAAAAATTTCATTGAAAGTTGAACATATGAAATTTTTTATTAGGAGGGTGAATTATTTATTATGGTGTTTATATTATAATATGTTATGCAACGTCAAAAGGTCATTAAGGGGTGTCAGAGAGTCTGCGGAAACATTATTTTCACTTCAAAATGTACCGTTTCTGAGATATTAAGATTTTTTTACTTTTAATTTGACGTAGAAAAATTTCATTCAAAGTTGAACTTGTAAAATTTTTTATTAAGAGGGTGAAATGTAATAATTTGTTATTCGATGATCCAACATAATGTGACTTATCTTCACGATCTTTTTACAGATAATTGAATGTCACGATTCCGTGTATCTCGTGCTGAATAAATAGGTGAGTTGGTTTTCTTTAATCTTAAAGCAAATAAGTGAAAAATACTGATTCATTAATTAATTGTGGCTCCATTCTGGTATAAAAGGGACGACCGACTATTTCCTTCACGAAGGCATGACAGACGTATCCTTATAGGGAGAGAGTACTTGCTCTTGATGTCTGTAAGACCTATGTACAAAGTAGGCAGTCATCGTTAAAGAGTAGGTATAACCAATGTCGACGTATCTAGCAAGATGTTCTGTTGAAATAGTTGCCTGGGTCTTGTCCCGGCTATAGAAGACCCCTATTGGCCGAATTTCGGTAACAAGAGAATTAAATAAAAATTATTTTATCACGGAAAGTTAATATAAATTTGAGATCTATGAATATTTTATCCAGTTCCTAACCTCTAATTGGTGCTCTGATGGCATAGTTCCGATGCGACACCACATACCCTGTTCAGGGGTCTACGTGAGGCTCAGGAACTAAATATAATATTTATTACACCTCAAATTTATTTTTTATAGAGTTTTATATGAAAAGTTAATCGATAACGTAAAGCTAATATAAATTTGAGATCTATGAATACTGTTTCTAGTTCCTAACCTATAATTGGTGCTCTGATGGCAAGGATCCGATGCGACACCATATACCCTGTTCAGGGGTCTACTTGAGGCTTAGGAACTAAATATAATACTTATTACACCAGATTGGTGCACTGTTGAATAAGATAAGGGCACTGCTGTGTTTCCTGAAAATAAGCAATGATGAACAGATGGTTAACGATGGACTTAAAGAGTGTTCATTAGCTCTTCGGAGAATTAACAAGATATTTAAATCGGTGAAGATGATTGGACAAAAGCAGAATCTAACAATGAAATTGGGACAAGTGAAGAGTATGCGCAGCCAGTTGAATATTTCGAAGAAGCAGGGAGCTGGTATAACGGGTCGACTAGAAACAGCAAGGGAAAGAGTTCGCTGGGATGATTTAACTACAGCTTTGGATTGTCGTATTAGAACAGGGGTTATTTCAAACCTCAGACATAAAGATCCTCTAGAATTTTTAGCTGATTGTCGTGTGATATTCAGACTTAGGCTACTGAATAACTTGAAAAAAACAAGCTGTCAAGGTCAACGCAGTTTTCGGTGGGAACTTTGAAACTGTGAGCGGTAGTCGTGTATTGAGTGAATTGAAATATTTTACAACATCTAATAAGCCTATATACAGAGATACTGATCTTAACTCATGATGAGAACGTTAAAGAACCTTTACTGAGAAAATTGAAAGAGTTTCAAGAGCGAGACTTTGGATGGGCCTTGAAGCAAGTTGTTAATTTGGGTGTTAATATTAATAAATTCACCCCTCAATTAGGTTCATCTTATATTGAACTACCAGAAGAAATGAAGAAAAAACATGCCTGCATTAATTTGAAGAATAACGATAACGCTTGTTTTGGTTGGCTGTAGTGGCTGCGTTGTTTCCTGTTGAAGAAAAAGATCAGAAGCATGCTGATAGAATGACAAAGTATCCACATTATTCAGAAGTACTTTAACTGAAAGGAATTAAGTTTCCTTCGACAATAAATCAGATTCCATCATTCGAAAAACAGAACGAAGTGTCTATCAATGTTTACATCCTCAAGAAAAAAGCTGATGGATTCATCACTCTTCCACTATACTTGACTAAAAACTGTGTAGATAAACATTTCACTCTTTTATTGGTTCAGAATATCTATTTTTCTGAAAATAATATTGATAATGAAAATAATGCTGAGGTGAAAATAAAATTTCATTATGTTTCAATCAAAAATTTATCTCATCTGGTATCAAAACAGCTGAGGAAAAAAGGTCATATAAAGTATATTTGCGACAGATATCTCCACTATTACCAGTCTCTTGATAAGCTGAAGAAACATACGAAAATCTGTTTCATGAATGAGACTACTATCAAGATGCCTCGAGAAGATCAAAATATTCTTGAATTCAAAAATCATAAGAATAAAGAAAAAGTACCATTCATTATTTACGCAGATCCAGAAAGCATTTTGAAACCGACCAATGATAATAAAAAGCTGCAACATCATGTACCTGCAGATGTAGGATATTATCTGAAATGTTTCTATGATGATTCTCAAAGTTTTTATAAAGCTCATCGTGGAGAGGATTTTATGCAGTGGTTTGCAGATGAAATGAAACAGCTAGCAGAAGATATGTGTACTGTCTTTTGGTGTTCGTATAATAATGATATGACTCCTCAGGACGAAACTGACTTAAGAAATGCTATGAAGTGTCATATATGTGATTTTGTTTTCTCTCTGGACGATAAGAAAGTGGGAGACCATAACCATTTTATTCCTGAAAACAATTATAGCGGTGCTGCTCATGAATCATTTAATATAAACTATCAAGATAGACGCGTGATCTCTGTGGTGTTTCATAACCTCAGTGGGTACGATGCTAATTTTATTATTGAGGATGTTGCAACTAGGATGCAAGGAAAAGACTGATTTACTACTTATAACTAAAGAAAAGTATATTAAAAAATCACAACAGGTGTTACCCAGCAACAAACAACTGGTTTTGATAATCGTCACGTAGCTGTACATTCAAAGAAATTGGTCACTGCACGTAATATAAAACCACCGTGTGGCCAAAAATGTAGATTGAAATGCAGCAATAGGGGTGATGAATCTAAGAGGTTGGAGATCTTCAATGCATTCTGGGCATTGGGGGATATACAGCTTCAAAGAATATATATTTTGTCCAATAGTACAAAGATTACTCCTAAACACAAGTATACCAATGCGGAGAACCCGCGTAATCCAAATCATGCGTTCTGTTTTTCAGTAGATGACGAAAGAGTAAGGGTATGCAAAACGTTTTTCATTAATACTCTTGATACCTATTTCACATAAAATGATTCGAACCGTACAGGCGGAGAGCAGAAATAATCACAAAACTGTAGGATATATATTTACGTCCTAACTGTAGAGCTCAATTTGTATAAATATATATATATATATATATATATATATATATATATATATATATATATATATATATTATATATATATATATATATATATATATATATATATATATATATATATAATATATATATATACATATATATATATAAATATATATATATATATATATATATATATATATATATATATATATATATATATATATATATATATATATATATATACATATATATATATATATATATATATATATATATATATATATATATACATATATATATATATATATATATATATATATATATATATTATATATATATATATATATATATATATATATATATATATATATATATATATATATATATATATATATATATATATATATATATATATGAAAAAATTGGTTTTGCGAAGCCATCTTCAGGAGAATTAGAAGGAAAATAATTCAGATACGTGGCCTCAATCTGCCTACTCCACGAATCGAATTAGGAAGAATGGGAAACAATAAGATTGCGTGGTCACAACCTGCCGACTCCACCAACCGTACTGCTTCCTGTCAACTCTGAAGTCTCAACCTGCCTACTCTTCAGGGTCAACTGACGGGCCGATCGTCGTGTGGCCGTATTTATAGGCGAGGGGGGCGGGTACTCCATTGACGTAGTTATTGGGAAAGAGCGTTGGTGGTATCTGAGTGTCTTACTGAAAGTGAATGTTCCTTGGCACGGACCTGAATTCGTCGGTTCGTTTGCCCTATATAAGAACGAGGACAATTGGAACAGGGAATCTCATAAACACCGTGATTTTCGTTAGGAATTTTATCCTTGACGGATCTGACCAGATGGGAGAGTTTTTGTTGGGTGGTGAATATTGTTTTGATGTTTGTGTTTTTGAGAGATCTCGCGATCTTATCTGTTATTCCTTTGATGTAAGGAAGGAATAATTTAGATGTAGATTCTTGGTCACTCGGATTGGAGGTTGGTAGAGGTGGGGTGATGTTTGTGTGTTTGCGTATGTTCTTGTTGATTTGATATGTGTTGTAACCGTTCTGTAATAATATATGTTTCAGAGTATTGAGTTCTTATTCACGGTGTTCGTCGTCAGATATTCGAATGGAGCGGTAGATTAGGGTATTAACTACAGAGTTAAGTTGAGAGGAATGGTGGTGAGACTGGGCGTTCAGATAACGGTTTGTATGGGTGGGTTTACGATAAACTGAATAGGAGAAGCCTTGGGATGGAAGTTTTTTGACCATGACATCGAGGAAAGGTAGAGACCCATCGTTTTCCATTCCATTGTGAATTGGATACTTGGACGTATGCCATTCAAATGATTCAAGAAGTGGAGTCTCCGCCATGGGGCCAGATCGCAAAGACTTCGTCCACATAACGTAGCCAGCATGATGGTTTAAGGTCGAATGACGCAAAAGGAGCCGAAACGTCGAGATTTTTCAAATCTTTTACGCGGTTAATTCCGAGAACCAAGTTTTTCAAATACTTCCGACCGCGAAAATCTTTCTGAACATCGTTTGATCGTTGGGCTATGCGGCTCAGTTATTTATATGACTACTCAAAATTATATTTTTATTTTAGTTTCATATAATAATAATCAAATAATATTATTATATTGGATGTTAATGTTTAATATATATAATATTATCAAGAATGCAGGCTTTCTGAAGAAAGCGAAAGGAGTCAAACCGTCAGTTGTGAGAACGAAGATTACTTTTGAGGATTATCAAAAATGTCTTGATTCGTGGAAGGCGGTTACTATAACTCAAAACTTGATAAGAGCCGATAAGCATAAGGTATATTCCATCACACAGCAGAAAATTGCACTCAGCCCTGAAGACGATAATAGTATATTATTCAACGAGCACAAAATGATTGCTATTTTTCACGAGGGTGTTCACGAAGTTTGCGACACTCGCTTGCAGCTCATGTCGCAATTCACCCGAGTGAAAAATTTTAATTTTGTGCGAGTAGAATACTATACTTTGTCCACGACTTACTCGAAAAAATTAGTAATAATCTGCATTTTCAACAATAAAAATAGTTATCAAAAGCGTTGACATAACATTTTCTGTGTTCACTGAAAACTGCATACTCATGGAAACGTCAACTATTTCACTTGACATCGATTCCATTCCTTTCTTTCACTCTGATGAAAATGAAATAGATAAATCATTAGAGTAAATATTCAATAAGTTGGGCATTATATTAAATATTAGTTTAATAATTTGACTAAAAGTCATCTTAGTTACATGAAACCTAAAAATCTAATAACAATACTATCCTAACAATGTGAATGAGTCTCAAGTTTGGACATACGTTTCGAGTGTGACGTCATGCAGTGTATAATATACCATTATACACACTAGTGAATAATAGGTATAATTATACTTCAGGAAGCATACGTATAATGAATGATTCATAGTACAGTCGTGGCCAAAAGATATTTAATACCTGTAACAGATGGGACGCTTCCTTGGGGTCATTATAAGGTGCCTTCGACCATTCCTCATGATGATCTCTGATTGATCATAACCTATAATTATTAATCAATTAATAAAATCATTATGTACCAATTAAATAAATAGTTATATTTCCATCCTTGTATCTAATACCTGCTATCTACTTCCTAGAGATTGATTTGAATATATATATATATATATATATATATATATATATATATATATATATATATATATATATATATATATATATATATATCTATATATATATACAGGGTCACTCACGGTGGATGGTAGGTTACAGGTTTACGGAGAACCGGACATGAGATTATTCTGAAAATTTGGTTTCATGGGTAATTGATTTTGCTCTATCGATCTAAAATAATAGTGGCGCTGCGGCGTTGCCGCTTATACTAAAAAGTAGCAGCAACTATGAAATTTCAAATGAGACACCCTATATATTATTTCATTTTTTGATTTTCATTTACTAGTTGTTTTTGTATGATACTTTTCTATACCTATCTCCAGAGGTTTTCGAGAAATTAAATGGTTTCCTTATTTTTTTGTGCAAAACATAGCTTCAATTAAATGTTCATCACTAAGGTATTCAGATTCGTAGGACGCTGAAATTTAAGGTGTAGTTTACCAAGTTCCGACGTATTAGGAATATTCTAAGGACTTTGTTCTCCATTATACAGGGTCCTTCAAAAATTGCGATTTTAACGAAAAATACAAAAATAGCGAAAAGTGCATTTTTTTAAATATAATACCCTGTATATTATTGAATATCTCGAAAGAAAATTGAAATTTATTTCAAATGGTATATCATATTCCTATACCTAAAAAGTCAGGTTTCCGAAATAAAAGCAAGTTTCTATAAAAATCGGATTATTTAGCCATATTTTGTATTAGGTAGCTATGAAATGTCAAGCAAGATGTCATTATGAAAATTTGACAATTAGTCCATCAACAATAAGACGTTCGCGCTTTCATTAACGATAATTTGATTTGAAAACAATCAAAACGGAAGGCAATCACTATTCTCATGAAGTTTTGATGAAGTTATTTATTGTACATGGTCAATGTGACCAAATAATAGCAAGAACATGCAGAAAATTCAATGAAATTTATACCTATTGACAACCAATAAACGAGAGAAAATTTGTATTATGGGTCAATACTGAAAGCGAAACGAAATTTACTAAACTAATAAAAAACAATTTGCATTACGTAAAATAACACAACATAAGTGATAAAATTATTTTGTAAACGTTTGTTTACTGGTTGTCAATAAGTATACATTTCATTGAATTTTCTCCATGTTCTTGCTATTATTTGGTCACATTGACCATGTACAATAAATTACTTCATCAAAACTTCATGAGAATAGTTATTGCCTTCCATTTTGATTGGTTTCAAATCAAATTTTCATTAATGAACGCGCGAACGTTTTATTGTTGATGCACTAATTGTCAAATTTTCATAATGACATCTTTCTTGACATTTCATAGCTACCTAATACAAAATATGGCTAAATATTCCGATTTTTATAGAAACTTGCTTTTATTTCGGAAACCTGACTTTTTAGGTATAGAAACATAATATATCAGTTGAAAGAAATTCCAATTTTCTTTCGAAATATTCAATAATATACAGGGTATTACATTTGAAAAAATGCACTTTTTACTATTTTTGTATTTATCGTTAAAATCGCAAATTTTGAAGGACCCTGTATAATGGAGAACAAAGTCCTTAAAATATTCCTAATATTTTGGAACTTGGTAAACTACACCTAAAATTTCAGCGTCCTACGAATCTGAATACCTTAGTAATGAACATTTAATTGAAGCTATGTTTTGCACAAAAAAATAAGGAAACCATTTAATTTCTCGAAAACCTCTGGAGATAGGGATAAGGAAGTATCATACAAAAACATTTGGAAAATAGTAGAGAAACAAAAAATAGAATAATATATAGGGTGTCTCATTTGAAATTTCATAGTTGCTGCTACTTTTTTAGTATAAGCGGCAACGCCGCAGCGCCACTATTATTTTGGATCGATAGAGCAAAATCAATTACCCTTGAAACCAAATTCTCAGAATAATCTCATGCCCGTTCTCCGTAAACGTCTAACCTACCATCCACCTTTAGTGACCCTGTATATATATATATATATATATATATATATATATATATATATATATATATATATATATATATATATATATATATATATATATATATATTCCATTTGCATAGTATAATATGAATAATGGTCATTAGACCATACATAAATCAGAGAGGTCAGAGAGGTAATTGGCCCCAATGCGAAAGGGAACCATTTTTGCTATTTTGGACCTTAAATTTCTTTATGGGAATTTACATGTGAAAATGACCCAAAAAGGGTCTGAATCGGCCTAGCCTATATACTACAGTAGCATTTGTCAATAAGAAAAAGCTCAAGATTTTCTTTGAATTGTTTAAGTGGAAGATCCTCAGAGGATATTTCTGATTTAATAAGTAATAATATATATAAATATATATATATATATATATATATATATATATATATATATATTAATATTGGAAGTTGGCGATGACATCTTTTGGATGATATTATATATATATATATATATATATATATATATATATATATATAAATATAATATATTTTATATATGTATATATATATATATATATATATATATTATATATATATATATTATATATATATATATATAATATATATATATATATATATATATATATATATATATATATATATATATATATATATATTATATATATATATATATATATATATATATATATATATATATATATATATATATATATATATATATATATAATATATATATATATATATATATATATATATATATATATATATATATAATATATATATATATATATATATATATATATATATATATATATATATATATATTATATATATATAATATCATCCAAAAGATGTCGTCGCTCAAATTCCAAAACTAATATATAACTTCACAAAGAGTAAGCTCACCACCCTGTAGCTATTTTAATTTAAGCGTGGCAAAAGCAATTCTTTCACGGCGTTGGAACGGCGAACGTACGGCAAATGATGCCGTTGTTCGAATTCCAAAATTTATACAGGGTGGTGATTAGACTATTGTGAAGTTAGCTCACCACCCTGTAGGTATTTTAAATAAAACGCGGCAAAAAAAATTATTTCACGGCTTTGAAACGGAAAATGTACGGCGAACGATGCCGTTGTTCGAATTTCAAAATTTATACAGGGTGGTGATCTGACTTTTGTAAAGTTAGCTCACCACCATGTAGCTAATTTAAATGAAGCGCGACAAACAAAATCCTTTCAAGGCTTTGAAACAGCAAACGTACGGCAAACGATGACGTTGTTCGAATTTCAAAATTTATACAGGGTCGTGATTTGACCTTTGTAAAGTTAGCTCCCTACCCTGTAGCTATTTCAAATCGAGCGTGGCAAAAGAAATTCTTTCACGGCTTTGAAACGGCAAACGTAAGACAAACGATGCCGTTGATCGAATTTCGAAATTTATACATGGTGGTGATTTGACTTTTGTAAAGTTAACTCACCTCCCTGTGGCTATTTCAAATTGAGCGCGGCAAAAGAAATTCTTTCATGGCTTTGAAACGGTAAACTTACGGCAAACGATGCTGTTGTTCGAATTTAAAATTTCATACTGGGTAGTGATTCGTCTTTTGTTAAGTTGTTCGAATTTTAAAATTCATACAGGGTGGTGGTTTGACTTTTGTAATGTTAGCTCACCACTCTGTACCTATTGTAAATGAAGCGCGGCAAAAAACTTCTTTCACAGCTTTGAAACGGCAAACGATGCCGTTGTTCGAATTTCAAAATTTATACGGGATGGTGATTTGACTTTTGCAAAGTTAGCTCACCTCCCTGTAGCTATTTCAAACTGAGCGCGGCAAAAGAAATTCTTTCACGGCTTTGAAACGGCAAACGTACGGCAAACGATGCCGTTGTTCGAATTTCAAAATTTATACAGGGTGGTGATTTAACTTTTGTAAAGTTAGTTCACCACCCTGTAGCTATTTTAAATTAGACGCGGCAAAAAAAATTCTTTCACGGCTTTGAAACGGCAAACGTACGGCAAACGATGTCGTCGTTTGAATTCAAGAATTTTCATATTTATATAGGGTGGTGAGCTAACTTTATGTAAAGTTAGCTCACCACCCTGTAACTCTTTTCAATGAAGCGCGGCAAAAGAAATTCTTTCACGGATTTGAAACTGCAAACGTACGGCAAACGATATCGTTTTTCGAATTTCCAAATTCAAATGTTGGTGAGCTAACTTTATATATCTGAATAGTTGGCAAATGAACGAATTACAAAATTGCACTGTAAATATTACTTAATTGATTTATGTCAGATTTGAAATTAACTGTACTAGGGGTTTTTTTGATGTAATACATTTCATTAAAAAGTCTTATTTTATAATTACTTTCGTATTTCAAAATTTTTACATCAGGAAAATTTAAAAAATGTCCAGTTTCCTCATGATGTTCGACTAACGCACATGAATTCTTTAGGATTTCAAAATCACTCTTGTGCTGAGTGATTCTTTGCTTGAGCCATTGTTGCATCTGTCCAATATAAACGCCCTCACACTCATTACAGCCTATTCTATATATTACATTAGCATTCAAGGCAGAAGGCGTTCTATCTTTGAGACTTGTGAAAAGATGCAATACTCTCTTTGGGTTGTATCTAACTATGTTATGACTAAAGTGTTAAAAAACTGACACCAAAGCATTCGTCAAATTTGGAATAAAAAGAAGTTTCCTAAATGACATAAAAGGAATAATCAATTCATTTTTTTCCTCACAATGACTCCTAGAATTGAACATAAGTTTTCCTAGAAGGTGTTCAGGATAACTATTATTTTTGAATATATTAGATTCTCAGATTAATCTGTAGAAACCTATCGTCACTAATGTAAGTAACTCTGTTCTTCTTAGCCAACACAGTGTTTATTGTTTTTCATTCAGACCAGATTTTTTTGTTATTGGTATTATTTATTGATTCATTTAGCTGTGAGCATTTGACCTAGTATAACTTGAATTTCAATGTTCCTTGATGAGATTGTGTTTCAATTGTGTATGTTCTATCTATTAATTATATATATATTTTTATATATATATATATATATATATATATATATATATATATATATATATATATATATATATATATATATATATATATATATATATATATATATATATATATATATATATATATTTAATAAAGTTTAATGGGAACTCAGCAAGGGCATCAAAAGTCGAATCTTTTCAGCTATACCAATATATTTCGACAGTACATTGCTGTCTTCCTCAGGGTCTAAAACAAAATACAAAAACTATGTAACAAAGCACACTTTAGATTTCAAACCACTTACAGCTATTGATTAGTAAGTAAACTAAGCATAAAAAACATCAAGAGTACAAATTATTTAGCATAAGGCTACAACGACTATAACAAAACTTGGAAACATATAACTGTCAAGATAATCAAGAGAACCAAAGTATAGGTTAAAAACTTATTTCAGAGTAACTGAAACAATTCTATGGTCTTACACAGCGCATGGACTAGTCACAGAACATAACATTATCACTCACGACCACTTCTTTTTATTGTCACATTCGAGTATGTTACAATATATATTACTAAGTTGTCTAATATCTCCTTGTTCATTAATGGCACCCGAACCATATTTACTGATATAACACATCTCCACAAACTTCCTATTCTTTCGTTTCTTTTCTTTATCTAGGATTTGGATGTTATCAAAATCTACACTGTGTCCCAATGTTCTAATGTGTTTGGCTAAGGCACATTTCTCCGGGTGTAATCTTGCATCACTCTTATGCTGTGTAACTTTTTTTTGAGTTGTTGTTCCGTTTGTCCTATATATATCATATCACAACTTGTGCAATTGATTTTATAGATTAAGCAAGATTGTTTATCCTAGATAAAGAAAAGAAACGAAAGAATAGGAAGTTTGTGGAGATGTGTTATATCAGTAAATATGGTTCGGGTGCCATTAATGAACAAGGAGATATCAGACAACTTAGTAATATATATTGTAACATACTCGAATGTGACAATAAAAAGAAGTGGTCGTGAGTGATAAGGTTATGTTCTGTGACTAGTCCATGCGCTGTGTAAGACCATAGAATTGTTCAGTTACTCTGACATAAGTTTTTAACCTATACTTTGGTTCTCTTGATTCTCGTGACATATATATTTTTCCAAGTTTTGTTGTAGTCGTTGTAGCCTTATGCTAAATAATTTGTACTCTTGATGTTTTTTATGCTTAGTTTACTTACTAATCAATAGCTGTAAGTGGTTTGAAATCTAAAGTGTGCTTTGTTACATAGTTTTTGTATTTTGTTTTAGACCCTGAGGAAGACAGCAATGTACTGTCGAAATATATTGGTATAGCTGAAAAGATTCGACTTTTGATGCCCTTGCTGAGTTCCCATTAAACTTTATTAAACTTATTTAAATTATTCGGCAATTAATATTTTTATTATTTATATATAAATATATATATATATATATATATATAAATATAAATATACATATATATATATATATATATATATATATATATATATATATATATATATATGAGGGGTATAGTTTCAAAGTGTACATTCTCCATTTTTCCTAAATTCTCAGGAGGAGCAAAAAACGATGAATTCATTAACACATACAATTTAAGGTACTATTTCTTTTGTATTGTATTTATGTCACATCTAAGAGTTACTGTACCAATGTTTTGCTGAAAATTTTGAAAAACATCAAAGTTATTTTGAAAAAAAATTTGGAGATTGTACGTTATGAATATAAAAATTGGACTTTGTCCACTTTGAAATCAACAATTAGAGTTTTTTCAATTCGGAAATACCGTAAGATCATTTTTGATTAATTATTTTTATTTTTATTCATTACATAAAAATAAAATAAGATAAAATTCAGCCAGAACAACTACAATGAACAAACAGGGGGTAGCTGACAAAAAATTAAAAACAGTTAATTAAATAGAAAGATCCACGACCTTTTCGACATTCTCACACAACAACGAAGTTTCATCATCGACGGTTTCGTTTTCTGGAACTGTGTCCTGTTCTATGACGAATTTGTAAAAAACTTAGACGTGGATCAGTTTTCCACTCATCTCCGAAATGACACACTAATAAGTTATTCACATCGACCTTTTTGTTGGTCTTGATCACATTGTGTTTCGGAATTTTTGGAGGTTCCATATTTCCAGTACTCCTAGTCTTTTTTGTTACAGGTTTTCCCACACCATAATCCGAATTATAGCCAGTTTCGCCGCGCACTAGCACACCGCCTTTAGAGCTTTTTGTTAAAATCATTCTCTTCATTTTTGAAAAAGCAAAATACCATTGGGCCGGAGGCTTAATGTACTTGCTAGTTTCATTTCTCCAGTCGTATATTTGAACTTCTTCTCCAACTCTGAGAACAGTAGCATGCTTCGAAAATATGTCCAGATATTCCTTTGGTTCCAAAATTATTTCTATTTTTAATATCTTTCTCAATATGCCCAAAAACTCTGTCTGGCGGCATAAAGGAGTATCCTCTAACTAGAAATACCAGTTCAATTTTTTTAATTTTATCTTGTCTTGAAAGCCAGTAACAACACATAGATAGGTATTTTTGTTCTGGCCTGCGCATCCATCACACATGAGCCGGAAAGTATGAGTCTCGCCTCCAAAATCAGCCAACTGAAGAATGTGATAAATGCAGGAGGCAATCTCGTTCGAACCCTTCTTGTACTCGTTTTCGGTCCAACAGAAAGAAGTGGCAGAAAATGGATTTAAGTTACTCTTGGAAGTGCCCTTTACAACGGTAAAATTGTAAATATAAATTTGCCTTCTTAGGTAATACTTGATTTTTCTGACAATCAAACGAAAAAATTTCCACTCCTTCCTCCCGTTCTCGTAATAGGCTGAAAAATGCTTTAGATCTCAATGTATGAACCCTTTTCTGTACTATTAATTTGGCTTTCATATCCTTATCAGGGCAAGTTTTTATTTTCTCTGTCAATTGCAGACATGTTGCTTTATTACTGGTTACCGGTGTAACGTTCACCTCCATTACAACTCAAAAAAACTCGTGAAAAACAGAATAAAACTAACGAATAAACTTTACTGCTTCACGAATCGCACGCGACTGACAAGAAGACGTGCGATCAGAATGGTTTTGGCGCGAATTATTATCGACAAGTCTGTACAGGATTTTGCACGCTTTGAAATAATTCGATTCTAACAACAAAGAACCCCATTGGAGATTGCACACTTTGATTTTTTAAATTACATTGGAGTTTGTACGGTTCGAAGCTTAAATGTCAATGGAGATTGTACGTTTTGAATCCAAGTCTAATTTTCTGCCTTCAAAATCCGTTGGATGTTGCGTGTTTTGAAAACAAATTATGAATTATTTCGATGCAGGGCTACAAACTCTATGTAATACGACATCTATCTCATTTTTCATGAAACATGGAGATTGTACACTTTGAGACTATACCCCTCATATATATATATATATATATATATATATATATATATATATATATATATATATAGAATATAATGATATTTGGATATGTAGTCAATGAAAACAAGCGTAATCTTTTTCTTGAGCTCTAGCTTTCGGAAATCTTTATTTTTTCGAAGGCTAGAGCTCAGGAAAAATATTACGAGTGTTACAATTGGTAAGTCGATTATACATATATACATATACCTATATCTATTTATATATATATATATATATATATATATATATATATATATATTTATATATTTCCACAAGGCTTTCGATACAATTGAATTGACAGCAGTCTTGCAAGCACTTCAAAAATGCAGAGTCGATTATCGATACGCCTAACTTATTCATAATATCTACAAAAATGCCACAATGACGGTTAAACTATATGAAAATACTAACCGCATACACATTGGGCGTGGGATAAGACAAGGCGATACGATGTCCCCCAAATTGTTTATAACAGTCTTGAAGAGTGCATTTAAACAGCTGAATTGGGACCAAAAAGGCATAAACATTGACGGCATATACTTAAATCATTTACGCTTCGCCGACGATATAGTCCTAATTTCGGATAGCCTTGGAGAGATAAAACTGATGATGCAAGACTTAATAGAGGTGTGTGGGAGAGTTGGTCTAAATATCAACATGACAAAATCAAAATTTATGACTAATCTTGTACCCAATTCAAACATCAACATGGGTGGTAAAGAAGCTGAGAGGGTTGAAAGCTATTTATATCTATTTACAAAAGTTATTTCTTTAGGATGGATGGGGACCTATCAGAACTACATTTTAAATATATTTTCATGTTGTACAGAGTGTGCCAAGAACACGAAAAGTATCAAAGTTGGTATATTTTGAATGGAATACCCTGTATATAGAGAGAGAAACAGCTTTATTGTCCTATAAAATTACAAAATTTTGTCGACAAAGCACATACCTATAAAAAATTGAAAATAAAATTTAACAATGATAACTAATTAAAGATAGAAGAACAAAATAAAAAAACATTTATCAGTCAATTATGTATAAACATATGTTAAGAATCAACATGTTTGTCAAATAAACTTATTATACAGATATAAAATTTTGTATATTACAAAAAAAACAAAACATTAATATATGTTGCTACTAAATGTGGATCTCAAGGGTCTATGTTACATTGTGAAATTCAGTTACAGAATAAAATTCTGCCACTGAGTAAAATGGTCTCTCCAAAAGAAAAGCCTTAGTTGAACTTTGGAACTTTTTGTACGTACTCAAGGATTTTATCTCCAATGGTAGATGATTGTATAACTTTCCGGCATTGTAGGTAAAGGAGTGTTTTGTTAAGACGGAGGTGGGCGTTATTAAATAAATATCGGTATCTGAATTTCTTGTGGGATATCTATGATTTGGTCTTTCTGAAAAGTTATGAATGTGTTTCCGAACCAAACAGACGGATTCGAATATGAATAGTGAAGGAAGAGTTAGAATTTTGAATTTTTTAAAGTAGAATTCGGAATGTGTCCTTCTGCTCAGATCAAACATATAACGAACTGCTCTCTTTTGCAATCTGAAAACAGACTCAAAGTGGAAGAGGCTACATGAACCCCAAAATGGCAAACCATAACGAAGGTGTGATTCGAATAAAGAAAAGTATGTCGACAACGCAGCATAAATTGGAAGCTCTCTAGAAACCGTTTTAATGGCGAAACATGCAGAAGATAATTTTTTTGTTAATATGTCTATATGAGTAGACCATTTGAGCGACTCATCAATATAAAGACCTAAAAACTTCACTGAGTTCACTGTTTGAATTGTTTTATTGTTTAGGGTAACAGGTTGTAGGGTTCCTCTGTAAGACATTACTACAGTTTTATCTGTGTTGAAACAAAAGTCCATTTGAAATCAGACCAGGCCTTAATAGCCATCAAATCATTACTTATGATTGACTGTAAGGCTTGTATATCAGAGTTACTCCAAGTTACACTGGTGTCATCAGCAAACAAATCATTCTACCACTTATTTTCAAGTCCACAATATCGTTGATGAAAAGAAGAAAGAGAATTGGTCCTAAACCGAGCCCTGGAGGTACCCCACTGTCTATTGGTAGATTTATTGAATTCTTACCATTTGCTCGTACTATTTTGTTGCCTGTTAATTAGGTAAGATTTAAAACCATTCTAAAGGAGACCCACGTATGCCATAAAACTGAAGTTTTCGTACTAAAATTGCATGGTTAACACAATCAAAGGCCTTTGCGAAGTCACAAAAAACTGAAGTTGTGAACAGTTTGTCATTGAGTGATGTATATACTTCATTAAGAACCGAAAACATTGCGTCATTAGTGCATTTTGTGGGTAAGAAGCCATACTGTTGTGCTGTAAGAATATTATGTTTGAGAAGGAAGGGTAAGAGACGTTATATCATGAGCCTTTCGACTATCTTCGATAAGGTAGGCAATAAAGCAATAGGTCTATAGTTACAAGTTTTAGTTTTTTCTCCACCCTTATGGAGTGGGATAATAATGGCTGTTTTTAGACAAGTGGGAAAGAGACCAACTTCAAAAGATTCATTAATCAACGAGACTAAAATGTTGATGGCTGTATCAGGTATGTTTAAAAATAATTTGACGGATAAGCCATCATTTCCACATGAATCTTTATTTTGTATATCGCTTATGGTTTGCATCAGTTCATGTGTGTCAACTGGTCTCAGGAAGAAACTGTCCATAATCTTTTTAGATGGTAGCAGGAAGGAGAGAGCATCACTCGGAACTATATTTGAATTGATATTATTACATACATTCACGAAGTAATTATTCAGTTCATCAGGGCTGCGATCAACATAGCATGAGAAACGGGTTTTATCTCTTAAGTCATTTATTATAGACCATGTTTCTTTGGAAGAGTTCGAAGCTTGTGAGATGAGAACATTGTAGAAGTTGTGCTTAAACTCTCAACTGGTGTTTTCTTGTTTTTAACTCAATTAATGATAAGGCCTACTAAATGAAACAAACTTTATGTCGCAGTTGTAAAATATTGACTAATTCAGACTTGATGTGTAAAAATGAAGATAAAATGATTACAATCTATAAACGACACTAACTTGTTCATTTTCAAGTCAGCTATAGCGTTTTGAGAAATCAGAATTGATTGGACTTAACATCAATATCATAATATATGCGTTTATTTTTCAATATCTTAAATATTATGCACTAGTTCAAATTATGAAGGAAGAAAAATTATAGATATGAAACAAGCAATATTTTATATCAAGCGTTCAAAATGGCGACCATATGACTCTATTTATTATTATTTATCGTATGGTGATCTACAAATTCACTCTTAAATACTGTTGTTTTCAGAGTCTGATACTTTATCAGACTCTAAAAACAACAGTTTCCTTTTTATAAAACCTTTAGCAACATTTGGGAAGATACGAAGGGACTTACATTTAGACAAGCTTCTCTGAAATGCTGTTTAATTTTTTGTTTACCAAGTCTCCCATGAAAACAGCGTATCAAGAAGCTTTTCCAAAATGTTATTCCGCGTATGTTATAAGATGTTGGTGAAGGTTTTATAAAAATGATACGTTAGTGTTTAGAGTCTGATGGTCGCCATTTTAAACGCTTGATATAAAATATTGCTTGTTTCATATTCTTACTTTTTGTTTCCTTCATAATTTGAACAAGTACATAGCATTTAAGATATTGAAAGATAAACGCATATATTATTATGATCTTTAAGTTTATTTCAATCAATTCTGATTTCTCAAAACGCGATTGGCGACTTGATGAATGATAAATTTCTTAAAATCAGTTTATAAGATGAAAGTGTGCATTTTATTTGAAAACATGAGGAGATATCGATTGGAATTGATTCAGGTATTCGATAAACAATTGAATTTTACATCTGTTGGTGATTAAAATACGGAGTGTCCCATTCAATTCAAACAAGTTAGTGCCGTTTGAAGACTGCAATTATTTTACCTTTATTTTTACACACCGAGTCTAAGTTAGTCAATATTTCACAAGTGCGACATGTATTTGATCCAGTTAGTAGGCCTTATCATTAATTTGGTTGAAAACAAGGAAACACCAGTTTAGAGTTCAAGCGTTGAAAATAATACTTCATTTTCACAAAATACGAGATATCTCAAAAACCATAAGATATTGGTGAATTAAACCTTGATGAAACTGGCATTTGTGTTCACTGAAAAATCCAAAAATGAAATAATACACAGGGCATTCCATTTAAAAAATACCAACTTCGATAGGTACTTTTCGTGTTGTTGGAGTGCGTGCCATAATTTAGTTCATTCTGAAAAGTTAGAATAGTTTTTTTAGCGAGTTCACTGCTTGAGGCTTGAAAAAACCTGTTGGTCTTAATTTGTGACTATTTTCTGAGATGCTAGAATTTGATAATTACAATCTTGTTTCCTCCAACGAATTGTTTAGAATTTGCATAATTGAAAAATGTTCTTAAAACACAAGAGACGATGTTGATAGTTGGACTCAAAAATGAAACAGCTATAATGCGGTTTGTAGAAAACATCAGCCTCCTCAACAATCGTGAATTGATGTAACATCTATGCAAGTCAAGGGCATATGTCCTGAAGAATCCACTCATATAGCGTTTTATGTATCTGCTAGTGAATACACTTTCGATATGAGAATCTCAATCTATATAGATATCTTCCTCACAGGAGGATAGATAAATCTCAATTATCTTATGAATATATTTGTTAAAAAGTGTAACATATTTGATGGTATTTCTAGTTTTTGAATTTTTGGTATGATATAATATAACTGCTAAGATTATTCGTTTCAGGTAAAGGTGAAAATATTTGGGACGTTTTAACGCATAAACATCCAGAAGCCATAGATGATCATAAAACAGGAGATGTGGCTTGCGATTCCTATCACCTTTGGAAAACGGATATCAAGATATTGAAGGATATGAGGGTGAATTATTATAGATTTTCTCTGTCTTGGACAAGGATTCTACCAAATGGATTCTCGAATAGAATCAATTACGATGGAGTCAGATATTACAATGATCTTCTTGATAGGTAAATACACATTAATTCTAGTAATGGTTAATTTGAAATTATTATATTATGATGCTTAAAATTTTATTTGAAAAATTATCAAATTTATCAAGTAGATATTCAATCTGAGTGCAGTTAGAAGTTTTCTGCATGGCGTGCAAAAAAGTACAGTTCTACATTGTCAGAATACAGGTTATACACAATACTTCTCATCTAATTTTAATCATTTTATATATATATATATTTATATATATATATATATATATATATATATATATATACTATATATATATATATATATATATATATATATATATATATATATATATATATAATATATATATATATATATATATATATATATAATATATATATATATATATATTATATATTATTATATATATATATATATATATACATATAATATATATACATATATATATATATATATATATATATAAATATATATATATATATATATATATATATATATATATATATATATATATATTTGTTCAGAAAGATTTCCGCGGTCGGAAGTATTTGAAAAACTTGGTTCACGGAATGAACCGCGTAAAAGATTTGAAAAATCTCGACGTTTCGGCTCCTTTTGCGAAGCCATCTTCAGGAGAATTAGAAGGGAAATAATTCAGACTCGTGGCCTCAATCTGCCTACTCCACGAATCGAATTTAGGAGGAATCGGAAACAATACGATTACGTGGTCTCAACCTGCCTACTCCACTAACCGTATTGCTTCCTGTCAACTCTGCAGTCTCAATCTGCCTACTTTTCAGAGTCAACTGACGGGCCGATCGTCGCGTGGCCGTATTTATAGGGGAGGGGGGTGGGTACTCACGCTCATCAGTGCGGGATGTACTCTGATTGGGCGTTACATGGCGACCACTGAGAAGTGGTTTCCATGCTGATGGGAGTCTGTGACTGTCATCTCTGGTGTTCAAATAATTTGGACGTTTTTCTATTTCTACAGCTTCACGGATAATTCGGGATTTGAAAGATCGGACGGGAGCAATAGTTCTTGTATTGGGGAAATCGATAATGTGGCCTGTTTGGGTGTGATGTTAGGAAAGGGCGTTGGCGATATCTGAGTGTCTTACCGAAAGTGAATGTTCCTTGGCACGGACCTGAATTCGTCGGTTCGTTTGTCCTATATAGGAACGAGGACAATTGGAACAGGGAATCTCATAAACACCGTGATTTTCGTTAGGAATTTTATCCTTGACGGATCTGACCAGATGGGAGAGTTTTTGTTGAGTAGTGAATATTGTTTTGATGTTTGTGTTTTTGAGAGATCTTGCGATCTTATCTGTTACTCCTTTGATGTAAGGAAGAAATAATTTAGGTGTAGATTCTTGTTCAGTGGGATTGGAAGGTGGTAGAGGTGGGGTGACATTTGTGTGTTTGCGTATGCTCTTGTCGATTTGATATGTGTTGTAACCGTTCCGTAATAATATATGTTTTAGAGTTTTGAGTTCTGATTCACGGTGTTCGTCGTCAGATAGTCGAATGGAACGGTAGATTAGGGTA
>JARQZK010005349.1:0-32539 GCA_030704885.1 Cynegetis impunctata | reverse complement strand
CAACTTCATTTGAAGCAGCATCGTTAAACTTTCGATCTAAACGTATGGGTGTGTCTTCCTGTCTTTTCAACTTCAACTTCATTTGAAGCAGCATCGTTAAACTTTCCATCTAACCGTTTGGGTGTGTCTTCCTGTCTTAGTGAAAATCAAGTAAGTGTTTTTGAGTTATACTTCAGAACGTTATTGAATATTTTTTATATTTGTTTTAGGGACGGATTCATTAGGAAAATTGAACAAAGTTTCTCTTCAAGAGAGGAAACCAAAGAAGAAGCTATCCGATCTGATTATCGAGGAGCCCTACAGAATATATGAGGCAAAAATAATTACTTCTACGTTCGGAGAGTCAGTACTTCTAGACTTGGGTGACTACAATATCTTTTTACCGAAGAGAGTGACTGAAGAATACAGGCGAATATTTCATCGTATCCAAGGGAACATTGGAAACCGGGAAAACCAATCCAGCTCCAATATTTAAACTTATTGAAAACTAGGTAAATATTATTCAATTTACTTATAATATTTTTTCCCTCTGTCTGTGTGAATTATACAAAAATGAATTTCACTGGTAAATTAACCAAAATAGATCAAACTCTCAAATTAATTCAAGAAAATTATTCTCTTTCAAATTCTAAAACATGGCAAAAAATGATTTTCTCACATATTCGTACTTGTTATAGAGCTTTGAAACGAATTAATTTTACTATGGGTGAAAAACGTAACATATACTCCAAAATCGTTCAGCTCAAACGTATGAGCTGTTTTATTAAATATTTCCCTCAACATCAACAACACAGTGGCGGAGGTTTACCAAAAAAACGTAATGATATAATTCGGTGGAGGAATATTAATGCTATTTATAAACATAGAGTTAGGACTGGATTTATTATTAATTTACGTCATTTAGATGTCCAACCATTCTTAGATGATTCTCTAGTTCTTTTCAAGAATAAAATCAGTAAAATTCTTAAGGATTTTAGTACTTTAAAAGTGAACACAACTTTCTGGGGTGATTTTGTTAAAGTTTCGAATGACTGTGAAATTATAGAACGAAAATATTTCGGTACGCCGAATGCTATTATCGATATATCGACAGATTTGTCAATGTGGTTCAAAGAAAATGTCTTAAACAAAATTTTACATTATTTAGAAGAGAAGAGATTTAAAGGTAGTGGTTGGGCTCTCTCGAAAGTTGTCTTATTGGAAGTAGCTATTAATAAATTTGAAATGGGTACAGGCGGTTCATCTTACATGAATTTACCTCAGGAAATAATTAACAAAAAAGCTTGCGTTAACGTTGTGAACAACGATAATGCATGCTTTCTCTGGAGCGTAGTTAGTTGTCTTTATCCAGCGGCTAGACATTCAGAACGAAAGTCATCATATCCTTTATATTCGGAAGTTTTGAGAAACGCAGGTTTAGAATTACCTATGACACTTACACAAATCACGAAATTTGAAAAAATGAATGATATTTCGGTTAATGTATATGCTTTGGAATTAATCGAGAGTGAAAATAAATCTTTTTGTTCAGTAATACCTATCAGGTTGAGTCAACAACAACAGCGACTTCCTAATCGTCACGTTAATTTACTATTAGTTCAAAATATATACTATCCTAAATTAAATGAATATGAGCCGGTCATAGAAGATCCTGAAGATAGCGACGACGACAACGAAATCAGATATCATTATTGCTGGATCAAAAATCTTTCTAGACTCGTTTCAGGTCAAATCTCTAAGTATAAAGTTAAAAAATACATTTGTGATAGATGTTTGAATTATTTAAGCGCTCAAAGTAAATTGAATGAACATGAAGCGTCATGTCGTGATTTGAACCATTCTAAAGTTACTTTTCCGAAATATGACTATGTAGAATTCAGAAATCACTCTTTTAAGCAAAAATGTCCCTTTGTAATTCATGCAGATTTCGAAGCTATTTTAGAAAAGTGTAATGAAAAAATTAGTGCCAAGACAACTAAATATCAAGAACACAAGCCCTACAGTGTAGGATATTACCTAAAATGCTCCTATGACGATAATCTCTCACGTTACGCTAGTTTTCGTGGTAGGGATGATATCTATGTCCGGGAGTGGCATTATGTTTTCTACAACTATTACAGAATTGAGGATTTTAATTTAACTATATGCGGAAACTGTTACAGAAAAAAAATATTAATTTGGTTCCAAACACTATAACTTTAGTACAAAATTTAAAATAATGAAGGGTCAATATGATTTATTCATGCCTTCTGGAGATATATACTTCTTATATCAAATAAAAAATTTTTGGTGTCAGGCGGAATACAATCATAAAGTTTTTAGGATATACAAATGAAGAGGGTGAAAAACTGAAACTTTCCATAGACAGATAAATTGATTCCGATGACGAAAACAGTAATATTGATTAACATACTGGCTTGAGAGAGAGAGAGAGATATGTGGAAACTTTAATAAAATTTTTTTGTATGTCTTGATGAGTAAAATTATATTGTTTTATCTATACTGTATTAATGCTTTGTTTATATACCAAATATATACTATGGTTGAATAAAGTGATTGTAAATTATTTCGTTCTTTATTTCTTGATTCAATAAAATAGGAAAGGTACCTAATTTATGCAACCAACAATACACCTTCATGAATTTAGATCAGTAAACAGCTTCATAATGTGTATATATATATATATATATATATATATATATATATATATATATATATATATATATATATATATTTAATTTATATATAATTTTTTCATGATTGAAATCTACGAACGTGAGTCATGTTCCAAGAGTAAGGATATAGTTTGACTTATACGAAATTTAAGGAAAAAATAAAACAGTTACTCTCTTGTCACTACAGGGTGAAATATCAAAGCCTTTGACTTATATGAAATTTTAGAGAGAGACACTTGTTACACAGAAAAATAACAGAGGTTCTCCTACCTATATATATATATATATATATATATATATATAGGGGTTTTTTTGATAGGGGTTGTCTGGAGCATAGTCAGAAGTATCGAAATGAGTATGACAGTTTTCTTTAATAATTTTGTACGAATCACAGTTTAGCTCATATATAAAAGCATCAGTGTCTACATATTGGATTTTACAACCCCCGTGGGGTGCTTTCGACAACATGAAATCATAATGAAAATCGTACATAAAAGTTTTCGAAATATCTAAAATAGTCATGCCGATATACAGAGCTTTATTGAAGAGTAATTCCGACTTTTTCATTTCGATTGCCATCATATCCTCTCCAAAAACAAGTTGATTATGAAATCAGGGGGAGGAAATGAGATTTCTAGCTCCGTAACGACCCTCATATTTATTTACTAACCGAATTACCCTGTGTAATCGAATGTTCTCCATCGTTTTACCAAAACCGGCATTATTAGCAAGTTTAAATTGATTTTTCTGAAACGTAGTGGTAGCTTTTGTTCTTAGATCCGTATTCAGATCTATATAGGGTTTCAGCCATGGACTCTGCTTGAATTTCAACACCTTGTGAACCTTTACAAGAACCAAACCTGCTTTTAATGCCTGTTTGAAATTCCTATAGTGAATCACGTAATTTCTCTTATTGAACAGGGTACACAATAGCTTTTTATGTACTCCTCCTTCTGGAGGGGTGAGGTGTTCACAGCAAAATGGTAGATCTTTATGAAGATCGTGTAATTTCGGGGGATAATCGATGTCTACCTCTAGTATATAACCTTCGGGAGAATCGTCAGGTATTTTAGTTACATCTATATTGGTATTTTCACACCATTCGAACCCTCCATATGGTAAAAATTGTCCCATGGTATACCCATATAAATTATTTATATCGATGTAAAAGATATATTTTGTAGGTTTACTTGTATCAAAATCATTCATACGAGGATTATTAGCTTCTGAAAATCTATTCATGCAACACGAAATACCCCCACGTATACCTCTCTCGATAAACATAGTCATATCTATGTCTTTTATAATTTCCAAGCGACATTTCGTATATTTAAGCATACAGGACCATGTGTATGAAGGTAAAGTATTGAACCAAATTGGATCGAGATTATAGCTTTTTGTAGCCGTTTCCCGAAAATTTTCCATTACATCTGCGAGCAACATTATATCTGTTTTCATATAGAGGTCACTGTACTCGCCTAGTGTTTGAATATTAAAGGTTTTCCACACTTTTTGAGCATGAGAGTAACTTTTCTCGCTAATATGAGAATCGGTGAGTTTATTGTAGAATTTTTCGATGGTAGGAAGTGTTGGATCGTTAAGTTTATCGAAATCGGTTATATAGTCGTAGGGAAAGACACCTTTTTGGGTTAGAAGCTCAAATTCCTCATCGAATAGATCGGGGTACTCTTTTTTCAGATTATTGAAATAACCTAGAATCAGGGTTGAAACTAGTTCGTCCAAGCTGGCTCCCATAAATCTGAATGAGTCTATAAATCTGAATCTAAGTTTAGTTTCCTTGTGATAATAGGTGAATGAAATGTATCGTTTTTTATTGAGGGCTAGGGGGTTGATTGGTCCTCGTTGAAGAAGTGACTTCACGATGTAGTGACCATCGTAATTTGAAAGGTTATGCGCGCATATTGGGACAATAAAAAAATTTTTAAAATTTAAATTACAGTTCTGATGAGCCCACCCCCTAAATTCCCCGGAAAAATGATCGTGATCTCCAACAATTATCTCCTTATTTGTGAACGGTTTTTCACAAATATGACAATGAGTGGTGACTTCATCAGGTACCTCCGTGATAGGTTCAATGTGCTCAATTTTTGAATAAATAAATTAACCAATTTTATCGATTTCATCGGAGAACCAATCTAGACAATTTTTTCCGCGAAAACTAGCGTAACGTGAGAGATTATCGTCATAGGAGCATTTTAGGTAATATCCTACACTGTAGGGCTTGTGTTCTTGATATTTTGTTGTCTAGGCACTAATTTTTTCATTACACTTTTCTAAAATAGCTTCGAAATCTGCATAAATTACAAAGGGACATTTTTGCTTAAAAGAGTGATTTCTGAATTCTACATAGTCATATTTCGGAAAAGTAACTTTAGAATGGTTCAAATCACGACATGACGCTTCATGTTCATTCAATTTACTTTGAGCGCTAAAATAATTCAACCATCTATCACAAATGTATTTTTTAACTTTATACTTAGAGATTTGACCTGAAACGAGTCTAGAAAGATTTTTTATCCGGCAATAATGATATCTGATTTCGTTGTCGTCGTCGCTATCTTCAGGATTTTCTATGACCGGCTCATATTCATTTAATTTAGGATAGTATATATTTTGAACTAATAGTAAATTAACGTGACGATTAGGAAGTCGCTGTTGTTGTTGACTCAACCTGATAGGTATTACTGAATAAAAAGATTTATTTTCACTCTCGATTAATTCCAAAGCATTAACCGAAATATCATTCATTTTTTCAAATTTCGTGATTTGTGTAAGTTTCATAGGTAAGTCTAAACCTGTGGTTCTCAAAACTTCTGAGTATAAAGGATATGATGACATTCGTTCTGAATGTCTAGCCGCTGGATAAAGACAACTGACTACCCTCCAAAAAAAGCATGCATTATCGTTGTTCACAACGTTAACGCAAGCTTTTTTGTTAATTATTTCCTGGGGTAAATTGATGTAAGATGAACCGCCTGTACCCATTTCAAATTTATTAATAGCTACTTCCAATAAGACAACTTTCGAGAGAGCCCAACCACTACCTTTAAAGCTTTTCTCTTCTAAATAATGTGAAATTTTGTTTAAGACATTTTCTTTGAACCACATTGATGAATCTGTCGATATATCGATAATAGCATTCGGCGTACCGAAATATTTTCGTTCTATAATTTCACAGTCATTCGAAACTTTAACGAAATCACCCCTGAAAGTTGTGTTCACTTTTAAAGTAATAAAATCCTTGAGAATTTTACTGATTTTATTTTTGAAAAGAACTAGAGAATCATCTAAGATTGGTTGGACATCTGAATGACGTAAATTAATAATAAATCCAGTCCTAACTCTATTTTTATAAATAGCATTAATATTCCTCCATCGAATTCTATCATTACGTTTTTTCGGTAAACCTCCGCCACTGTGTCGTTGTTGTTGTTGAGGGAAATATTTAATAAAACAGCTCATACGTTTGAGTTGAACGATTTTGGAGTATATTTTACGTTTTTCACCTATAGTAAAATTAATTCGTTTCAAAGCTCTATAACAAGTACGAATATGTGAGAAAATCATTTTTTGCCATGTTTTAGAATTTGAAAGAGAATAATTTTCTTGAATTAGTTTGAGAGTTTGGTCTATTTTGGTTAATTTACCAGTGAAATTCATTTTTGTATAATTCACACAGACAGAGAGAAAAAATATTATATGAAATTGAATATTATTTACCTAGTTTTTAATAAGTTGAAAAAAATTAGAGCTGGATTGGTTTTCCCGGTTTCCAATGTTCCCTTGGATACGATGGGATATTCGCCTGTATTCTTCAGTCACTCTCTTCGGTAAAAAAAAAATTGTAGTACCCAAGTCTAGAAGTGCTGACTCTCCGAACGTAGAAGTAATTATTTTTGCCTCATATATTCTGTAGGGCTCCTCGATAATCAGATCGGATAGCTTCTTTTTTGGTTTCTTCTCTAGAAGAGAAACTTTGGTCAATTTTCCTAATAAATCCGTCTCTAAATCAAATATAAAAAATATTCAATAACGTTCTGAAGTATAACTCAAAAACACTTACTTGATTTTCACTAAGACAGGAAGACACACCCAAACGGTTAGATCGAAAGTTTAACGATGCTGCTTCAAATGAAGTTGAAGTTGGAAAGACAGGAAGACACACCCATACGTTTAGATCGAAAGTTTAACGATGCTGCTTCAAATGAAGTTGAAGTTGGAATGAAATTAATGAGAAAAATTTCAACAATTATTAGAAGGAAGTTTTTAGTGGAGGAGGGATTTTGCACACGGCTAACGGTTAGAAAATGTTGAATAAGCATGTAGAAATTCGTTTGTTGTTCTTAAAGGAGATCGTACACAGTCAACCTCGATCGAGGTCGGTGATCCAGATTGATAATGTATGAGTTAGATTGGGATCAGAATGATGAAATCCTGATCGGGATCGAGATTGACTATGTATGGAAGCCCTTAGAAATATAACATGATTCTTGAAACGCTGATGCTGAAATTCCTCAGTCGAACGAAATAATGACCTTGTATCTTATTAATTCATTTACTTACGGAGATGTCCAACGTATAAAATTTCAGCTCTAGGTCTCTCAGCTGATATTGACTCTTTTTGTTTTCGCTTGAACGCGATTATATTTACTATATCAAAATGGAAATGAATTTTTAAGAGAATAACTATTTTTTGAATAACTATGTATGTAATTTGATATCCAAATCTACGAAGACGGCCTCCTATATACCAAAAGAATTTCTGTTCCCCTACGGTCCTATATATCATATAATTTCAATCTACTGAACACACATGAATACTCCTGGGGGTCCCAGTACCCCCATGAAGAATCCCTGAGGGTCTCATGAAAAATTTCAGTTCTCTGGGCCCCATATATATATATATATAGAAATTTTACTATAGGTGAAATTCCACATGAAGAGTCCTGGGAAACCCAGTGCCCCATGAAGAATCCTGGGGGTCCCCATACAAATTTCAGCCTCCATGAAGACTCCCGAGGGCCTCATTCCTATATATCATATAATTTCAATCTTCTGAACCCATATGAAGACTCCTGGAGCCCCCGTGCCCCCATGAAGAATCCCTGAGGGTCTCATAAAAAATTTCAGTTCTCTGGGCCCCCATATACGAATAACAGATAGTATGGCGTATGATAGATCTATGGTCTAAGATATCTATGATTCAAGATTAACGTTACGGAATCCTCTGCGCAAGTTAGTTATATCACTCGCTCAATCCTAATTCTAAACGTGGATAGACGGACGACCGGTCTGAGTACTAGACTCTGGTGCAGTAATTCTGCGGTTCGAATCCCAGACACCGACACAGCTTTTTTCATTCATTAATATTTCAGCTAGGGCCCCCGGCAGGATCGATGAGAAGGAGTAAGAGGACTCCCATGAGAGAGAGATAGTCAGGGGCCCTCAGGCCAGGGCCCCTGGCCAGGATCGAAGAGAAGGAGCATCCATCTGAGATGACAGAGGGCCCCCAGGCCCCATGACGTCATAGCATCCGTCTTGAATATCGATTTGACGTAGACGGAAAGGTCCCCCCACCTCGATGGCCGCCATTGTGGATCAGAATCCGCGTAGTAGTAACTACTCACTTATTCAATTCATTGTATTTTATGTACTATGCGAAGAAAGTATTCTGAGTATTCGACAATCAGATTCTCTTCCGCTATAGTAAGACATTGGTAATTTTCTGAGAATATCCATTATATGATTTTAGTGTTGTAGCTACCCTGTATTAGGTATCAATGAAAATTTATGTAGGTACAGATGTTAAAATTGTAACTTTCGACAGATGGAGACATTCGAGAATACTTACAATTTTACACCACAACGAATTATTCAATAAATCGCCAGGAGAATATTTGCAGCAATTGGAAGTTAGGGATTATCGATAAATCATCAAAATAGTTTATTAATTCAATCGGGCATTGATACGTGATGGAAGTATTATTTTTGATTCTTAGGGAATTTCACTGTTCATGCCCGTATTTCAAACTGTTATAATGTATTAATTTTAATCCCTCTGTTATAGGATGTTGAAGAAACTTGTGATGCATTGCCGAATTGCGTCAGGAGATTCATCTTGCCGAACAAAAAATGGAATCATATGGATTATGTATTTTCCATTCATTTAACGAAAGAGCTAATTGAACCTGTAATCGAGTTTTCTCAGAAGTATGAAATATAACAAATTCTCTGTATTTTTGTACAGAATATTTTCCTGCCAACTGAAAGAGAAACAAGCGTTCGAACCATTGACGTATATTTTAGACGATTGTTCATAGTAAAATATAATCTAACGTAGTAATTCAATAAGAGAAAAAAGATTGTAGAAAGCAACCTTCGTTTGATTCAATTGTAAATATTCATACAAAGGTGAAAAATTATAACTATGTTTCGTAGATTCTACAACTTCAAAAATATGAAACGTATTCCATATGAAATGATATCACTTTCGGTATAACAAAATATGGTACTATCTTGAAAATATTTTTGATCGATATATCGATATACTGCAGAATGATAGGTACTCAATGTAAAATTTTAATTTGGTTGTAGTTCTCAAGTTACGGATAGACTCCTATATTTGTACAATCTGAACATCTTTCTCTCTCTCTCTCTATATATATATATATATATATATATATATGTGTATATATATATATATATTATATATGTGTATATATATATATAATATATATATATATATAATATAATATATATATATGTAATATATATATATATATATATATATAATATATATATATATATATATATGTATTTATATATAATATATATATACATAATATATTATATATATATATATATATATATATATATATATATATATATATATATATATATATATATATATATATATATATATATATATATGAATATTATCGTTATAAATTGGTCCTGTTAATAAAGATAATAAATCAGGAGTTTATTGAATTAATTGAGGTGATTGTGATAAGTTTTACATTGGTAGAACTTTCAGAAGTTTTCAAACTAGAATTTCAGAACACAAACGTAGCTTTGTTAATCAAAAGTCGGATTCACATTATGCATTTAATCCAAGAAAATCACACATTAAATTTCGATTTTAATATATTAAATGTTGAAAGTGAGGGAACTAAACTTAATTTTTTAGAATCATTACAGATAAATAAATACAAGCATTCCGGTCTTCCATTGAATAGCCAAATCGATCATACTTCAAGCGCCCTTCTCAATGTTTTCAAGATTACCGAACTACCTGACTAGCAGTTCAGAATTGGTTTTTCCTATTCTAATGATTACTTGTAACCGTCTTACTATTTACCCCTTCTATACAATTTGTCATCTCTTTATTTCTTGTTTTCGATATAACATCAGAGAAACATAGTTAGTTTGCCATTATCATCTGAAGAAGGTGAAGTTCCACCGAATCGTGCGTCATGCGTTATTTCTTTTAATAAATGTGTAAATTGTTATTATTAACCATTAATATTGATATGTTTATTAATTTACACCATGTATCGGCCCAATCAATCCAAAATTTGAAAAAAGGAACTACTAGTTTTTTGGCCCTGTGGTATTTCAAACTACTACTCAAATGTGCAATCTCGAATCAGAATCTGTGCTTCTTCTTCATGTGCCGAAAATACAATGTATTCCCGAAATACATGTGTTTAAGGACCAACAATCGAGGCATCCCAGCCGACAAAGCCATTGAGGAGGTTAAACTAAGATGATTGAAAGAAGAACAGAAGATCCTCTTCAAGAAACGTGACATCTACAATATTTATATCAAGGTTTTCCATTCTGAACTGCTTTATAGGTTGCATATTTAAATTACCTTCGTGGTAGCAAACCAGTATCAGAAAAAAGGAAAAAACCAACTAAATTTTCACATCAGTTTCTTGAAAAACTCACTAATTTATCTAATACTAATTTCGATAGTAAGGAAGTGAATTTATTGCAAAAAGGTTTCAAACACAATATACAACCAACTCATTCAAAACGTCACTTCGAACAACTCGGCGTAGATACTGAAATAGCTGTTAGAAATTTGCCTGATAACCCAATTGTAAAACACGTAGCTTTTAATGTTATTAAATGTGAATTCAACAAATACAACGCCAATTTATCAGAAATGTCCATTGTAGAATCAATCAAACAAAAAACACTCTCTAATGATATCATTTTCACCAAAGCTGACAAAGGTAATACAGTTATCACTTTGAATAATTGTGATTATTTACGTAAATCTTTAGATTTTCTGATCTCCGGTAATTATAAGTTACTAAAACATGATACAACGAGTAAATTTCGGAAAAATTTAAAATCAGCCATCGATAACATTAATATTCTTATACAAAATAAAGACAAGTATAAACTGATTGTTTCTGATCCTTTGGTATCACAACTTTACTTTTAATTGAATTACACAAACCAGGCTATCCAATCAGACCAGTAGTGTAATTCACTACAGCACCTTTAGTGTTTTTGTCGCATTTTCTAATAGAAATACTTCAAAATTATTGTAAATTTCAGCCTAAATTCTCAATCAAAAACTCTTACGATTTAGTCAATAAAATTGAAAATATTCAATTTCCACTTAATTCTAAATTGATGTCCTGGGATGTAGTTAATCTTTTTCCAAGTATACCACCCAAGGTTCCTTTAACCCTAATAGAAAAAATTCTTGATAGCAATCCTGTTAATCCTTTCATAAAACCAGATATATTGTCGCTTTTGGAATTATGTCTGGAACAGAATTATTTAAGTTTCAATGATAAGATTTACAGCAGTACTGAAGGCTTAATTATGGAAAACCCTCTGAGCCCTTTGTTGGCTGAAGTATTCATGGATAATTTGGAACAGTTAATTCATAATCATCCTGTTAGTCGACAATTCGTTTATTGGTTTAGATACGTGGATGATATTATTTGTTGTTTCACTGGTACTCTTAGGCAACTTGACTGCTTTCAAACATTCATTAACACTTTACACCCTAATATAAAATTCACTTTAGAGATAACAAAAGATAACTCAATTAACTATTTGAATTTGAAAATAACAAAAGTAGATAACAAACATAATTTTTCAATTTTTCGCAAACCATCACACACTGATAGCGTCATACATAGTACTTCAGTAGTGTACCTATGCGGGTTCAGGGACAGCTCGATGGCATGTCGCTGAATTCTCATGGACACCTCGAAGACCTAGCCCTCAGGTTCTTGTAGAATTCCGCTGAAGAAGTAAAAACCAAGTAGTCTTAAGCAGAATAACTAAAAGAATTGTAGTCAATGACGAGAAGAGGTTGTAGAAAAGCAAGACGTCTTCCGTGAAAGAAGTCCATTGTCAATGACTAGAAGCGGTAGTAGAAAAAAAAAGTCCGTATCAAAGAAGTGATGTGTACGAGAAAGAAGAAGAGGAAGAAGAAGAAGAAAAATGGCTGCAATTAGTGCCGTAAATGCTATCTGGGCGGTGATAGAATAGAACAATCGATAGAAAGCGTTGGTTCTACTGACAAGGTTGGGAACGTTATTCTTGAAATCCTGTTCTCTCGCAGGGCGATAGAAGTGCTGCTCCCCGATAGAAGACTTGCTTCTATTACAATTTTTGAGTGAACCCGCAAAATAGTAGTAAAACTGTGTTAGGGATTTTTATTTTGTAACCAAAAAATATCGTTTATATTTGTTGTTTTTCTGAATAAGGAAGTAAACAGATAGTGTATATCTGTGTTTTGGATTTTCCGTGTATTTGATATCATTCGGGCAGCTGCTTTTTTACCAAAACAGACTTGGTTTAAGACAATGGCAGAGGCAGATAAAAAACAAAAGAGTTCTTCCATGAACTTCAAACAAAAAGATATGCTCGTAGAGTTCATTTCTTCAAGGAAAGAAATATACTCTGGTAAACTAATCCCCAGTTACACGAGGGAAAAAATGAAATCTTAATGGATGGAGCTGTCTGCAATTCTAAACAGTATTCCCGGAGGCCCCTGTAAACAGTGGAAGCAATGGAGAAAGGTAAAAATAAATTATATGAGTTAATTGTAGAAAGTAAGGTACTTATAAATTAAGACTTCTTTGTATTCAAAATATAATACCTTATCAAGAAATATTATTTAAACTACCACTTATCAATTATTGCAATTCTAGTTGTTGGTGTTAGTATACTATTTTTTTTAGACATGGGTGGATTTAAAGAAACATACGAAATCAAAAATTTTTATCCAGAAAAAACATTCCCAAGGGACAGGTGGAGGTTCTCCACCACCTCCAACCCCCATGTCATCAATCGAGGAGAAAATTTTTAACATCCTGTGGCTGTGGCTGTGAGTGGTAACGAGAAAATTTCGAAGTCGGTTGTGGAATTTGAAGAACTTTTAGAGGTAACTATACACTACAGATTTGAGAGTCCAATCTATTATTAACAAATGCACCAAGCATCCAGAGTCTGTTCTTAAATCCTATATTATACTGTTTTTATTGTAGAGTGATCAATTGCAGCAGGTAGATGTAGCACCTAAAGGTGCGATAGAAAGAGAAACTTCATACATAATAAATCACAATTATCATAAAGATACACAATTTACATCTAACACCAAAAAAAGAAATAGAATTACAAAATCGACAAGACTGTCAGAGTCAATAAAAAATAATTCAAATTTTCTAAAATTGCTGGAGCAGGAATTTGAATCTATACAATGGTATAGAAAACGAAGAATTGAAATACTGGAAGCAAAGTGTGAAAATGAAAAAGGGACAGAAGAAAGGAATGAAAAAATATTTAAAGATATAAGCAACACATTCAATAAAATAAATAATACGTTAAATGTTCTGGCAGAAAAAGGAATCCAAAAATAATATATTGTTAATTTCTTATTACTTTATTTTTAAGAAGTATTATTTTTTGTTAAGTTTTTAATGTATCCAAAAATAATATTTTGTTAATTTCTTATGTATCATTTTATTTTCAATATATAACATATTATATTATTAAAATTTAATATTTGCAATATGACGCTGTAACTGCCTACCAGCTAAAAGATCAGGATTAATTCTTCTAGCAACATTCGGGTCGTCAATGTTATGGTCAGCAGCATATATACCAAAATCTACATTTTCAATGTCGTTTGGTGGTTCTGAAACATTATGTTCTATGGATATATTATGCAGTATTACACAGGCATTTATAATATTTCCTGCTACAGAGAATAGTGCAATGTCCTGTGTTTAAACAAACAGCGAAACCTATTTTTCAGAACTCCATTGCACTGTTCTATTCTACTTCTTATACTTCTAAATGCTGTGTTAAAGTTTTCTTCCTGTCTTGTTCCTGTGTTCAATAGGTGCCAAAATCCAAGGTCGGATTGGATAACCTGCAATAAAAATAATGAAGTAATTAATTTCAAAATATGGATTGAATAACAGATTGCTTGCCAATGGTTAAAACAAAGAGTATCCCCCTTTCCGCTTTGTGAACATATATCATTATGTAAAGGGATATATATATATATATATATATAATATATATATATATATAAAGATATATATATATATATATATATATATATATATATATATATATATATATATATATATATATATATATATATATATATATATACATACATACATACAAAGGGATATTTGACATCCAACACTAATAGCTCAATTACCTGAATGTCCTATTAAGAAAAATACATTTTCAGGATTTCTACGATATATCCTCTCTTAATGCAGAGACCTGGAAATGATTTCAAATATATGCATCGTGTGTTGACCCAGGAAAACGAGCATTCACATTTGTTATTTTCAAATCCATATCACATATCTGAAAATACATTCAACTTTAAAGCAAGTTCAACTTATCACACCAGTTTTTCAATCGATTTAGCCTTAATTGAAAATAATAATCAATATTCTGCTGGAATATATTGAGTGGAAATTGAGTATAAATGTTTGAAAACTTGCACAAGAATGGAAGTTACCAATTGTACATTGATGGAATGGTAGTTTTTTCTGTTGACAAAAACATACTCTGGAAATTGCTCGTCGTTGGTTGAAGGAGCAATAATGCTGACGTGAGTGCAATCAACATATCCTATTATTCCTGGAAATTGGAATTTTTCATAAAATCTAAAACATAATTAGTTTTATTTTGAATTACAAGTAAACTTTTTCATAATTAATTACCTTGTTCGAAGAATTTCCATTTTTTCAATGTTCCTAGGGAAATGGACCCATCTGTTAAAAATTTCAGGTTGTGTCGAAGCTTCAGCCACCTGCTTTATGCTTCTGCTAGAACCAAGCTAGTTAGTTGAGTACGTTAGGTACGCTGGCTAGTATTTGGGAGGTCTCGGGTTCAAACCCCGAGGCCGACTGGTCTGCCATGAGTTTTTTTCAGAGGTTTCCTCATGGTAATGTAAGTCACTGCTTGCAAACTTATAAGGCGAATGCTGGGCCAGTATTAATCCTCTGAACCCTACCCACACTTTCTATGTTCCATAAATATCCCGTCTCACCTATCCTGAATGCACTTGTACATACAAGTGTATCCTCTGATCTGGCTGAAGGAGTTAATCCCAAACTCAAGCTGCCCGCCTCCCTGACACATACTTCAGGGAGGAATGAAACACGTGTGTTTCCTTTTTTTTTTTTTTCGGCTAGCAGATGCCTGACTAATCCCAACATAATAATTTGTACCAGTTATTTCTTGATAAGATCCAAAACCAAACATCTGATAATACTTCAAATTCGTTTATTTTGGGTAAAACTTCTCGTCTGATGTTCATAGCCTCTTCTGCATCCTGTATATCACCTTGTAGTGCGTCAAAGAGCAATATATTAATTAAATCCATATTATACAATACAAATTAAGTCTGTTTTCTTTTTTTCCTCCATGTATCACAATAGGTTTACTTAATTAATTTTCAAAACTAGTGAAACATACGAAAAAGGAAATCAGAGAAATCACAAGGCACAATAACAATACACCCTTTCATTTTTACATACTCTTTTCTCACTTGCTAATGACAGTACACTCAATTGTCAAAAATTCTTTATTCTGATTGGTTTAGACATTTGGCAACATGGCTATTACATCTTTGCCAATTTGCTTCCTTCTCTCGAACTCAGGAATACGGTTTTATATTACCAATAGAAAGGTGAGGAGTACTCCCTGGGGAGTGTTCTATTCTATTGCCGTCAAGAATAGACGCCCTAGAAGGAGCGTACGTATCAAGATATCAGGAGAGCGAAGAGGTATCGGTATCGGAATTTCTGCATGCATAGATGCACGAACATGTAATGTGGGTTGCATAAAATCACAATGAAAAAATGTCGTGACATAAACATTTGGTATAGTAATATAAAGCTGACTGTTTGTTTGGAAGCGAGCTTCAATTATTCTCGTGGTACACGCCGAATAGGAGGTGTTCTCAGAAGCCGAGCCTAGCCTAGCCTAGCCTGTTTGAAATTGCTACATAAAAAGTAGAAAAATGGTTATACCTGTTAGATATGTTTGTCCGAGGTGTCGAGGTGAAACGGATATACCGAATATGATTTGTATGGCTTGTTCGTATTCAGATCATTGTAAGGAAATAACAAAACATATTCCTTCCAGTTATTGGAGCAAAGAAAAAAAATAATTTGATAAGAAATATGGGAAACATATACCAATTAAATGGAGAGGAATAAATATGTTGTAATGATATATAAAGTACAAATAAAATAAATATTTAATTTTTTCTTTTTTTATATTCATAATACATCAGTCACATTTATCCAACTATTATGTTTAGAACTGAATCCCAACCATTTGACTAACACTTTATTCTTCTTCTTTTTCAATACTTTTTCTACCAGATAAGCATCAGGATATCTAACTTTTTGTAATTCTTCAGTATAGAATCCTCCTTCAATATCTTTGTTGTTGTCATCTTTCAATAAGTAGGTTGTAGGATTTGTCAGTTGAACTTTTCGAATAGCGAATATTTCCGTGGACCAGTTTGGTGTATATTTTTTATCGAAAATACCTCTCAGTTTTGAAATTCTCACACGATCTCCAACATTGAATTTATTGACAATTTCACTTTGCTTCAAATGGCTATAGACTGTGTTCAATAAATGTTGTTCATGCTTTTCATTAACATCGATAGGTTTCATTTGAATAGTTCGATGTTTCTTATTGTTATATCTATTGACAATGTGTTGAAGAATATCGATCCAACGATAATTTCCATTATAGTTAAATTCTTTCCACATCCAAGTTTTTAAAGTTCGATTGAGTCGTTCAACAATGGATGCTTTTTTCTCACTGAAAGATGAATAATGATTGATTTTATATTTTCTAATCATATCTTCAAAATGTTTATTGTAGAATTCTTTTCCTAGATCAGTTTGTAGATTCATTGGTTTTTGTTCCTTGAAAATTTTTGCCATATTTTTTGTAACTTCTAGTCCATTTTTCGATTTAAGTGGTAATGCCCAAGCAAATTTAGAGAAGCAATTTATTACAGTAAGAATATATTTGAATCCTTTGTTTTCTTTGGAGTAAGGAATCATTTCAACCAAGTCGGCTTGAAATAAATCATTCAGAGATTTGAGTATTACACGACGTCTCTTGAAATTAATACGACCTGGTTTATGAAGTTCGTTAACAATTTGTCGCTTGGTATTTGTGAGAAAATTTTGATTTTTCATTCTACAATTCCTGCTTCTCGGAGTTCTTCAATTATACTAACAATTTCATTAGTGTGACTTGTACTCCCTGCCTGCTGAGATGCTAACAATAAACGTAGTCGATCACATAATTCGTTAGGATCATTCCAATAAATCAACTCCTTAGGTATATTATTCACTTCTTTCATTAAACCACCACCACCCAATGAAAGAGATCGATTTGAATTTTCACCAATTAGAGGAGCTATAATTTTTTTGTATTTTGGAAGTCTACTCCCATCGATTTGTTGATTAGCTCTATAATATCGTCTATGTGCATTTGTTCTAAGAATCATATCTTTGTAATCTTTCAAATCGTTTGAAGTGTAATTATGTGGTGCTTTTCTGAATAATAATTCGTAAAGTCCTTTTGTTCCCTTGTAAGTTTTATTATTCAAAACGAGATTTGTGCCATTAATATAAATTTTAGAATCTCCAATTAGAAATGAATCAGTTTCTAAATCATGTCGAATTCCATATTTATGATCAGAAATTTCATTGTCCTTATCCTTTAATGATTCGAAAATATATTTTCTCGGTAATGGATCATATTGTTCGAGATATTCTTCTAAGGCTCGTTGATTAATTTCCTTTGTTTCAGGTTTTACCATAGATGACGATAATGATGATGATGGTGGTGAAGATATTTGAGATGCAAATGATGCTTCTTCATCATCCACAGGATACAATTGAGATAATTTTTCTTCTTCCAGATCATTTTCAAATACTTCACCATCATCGATAAAATCAACATGAGGCTTCTTCTTCTTCTTCTCTTTCTCTTTTGGTTTTTCTCCAGTTAATGATGCTAGTGGTAGTGGTGGTGGTGTTTGTTGTTGTGATATGTTGATTTGAGAGTTTTTTTTATTATCAACAGATGAAACAGTTTCCTCAATTCTCTTTAAATGTTTCGTTATAGGATCAAACATTTGTTCTTGTAAAATAATACCATGTTTTAATGATGCCAATTTCCTTCTAACAATTTTTCGCTTTTCAATAAGACGTTCTTTTATCTTTCGCTCGTTCAACATACTCAAAATACGTGTGAAAAACTGATCACACTGAAACAGGTTTTCAACTGATACTGAACCAGTCTGAACTGATATTAAACAGGTCTTGAACAGGTCTGAACGGGTACTAAACAGGTCTTGAACAGGTCTGAACTGATCTCAAACAGGTCTAAACAGGTTTTGAACAGGGTCTGTTCGGAAACCAGTTATTTATTAAGATGAATAAAGTGATCGAAATTCTTCCTATATCGTCCATGATCTATATCACAATCCTTCAAAATGGATATAAATCCATAAGGATCTTTCCAACATATATTACACAAGTCCTTAAATTGATCAAAGGTCATATCAGTTGCTATGTGATCTCTATGTATATGTTTAATATTGAGTTCGTCTTGTTTGAATACAACTAATGCGTTTGCATTGTCTCTTAATAGATGTTTTGGTATCTTTGCATAGCTTTGACATAAATAGAAACTGTCTATTTGATTATGTCGACCCATGCTGAAATAATTACGAATCACTTCTTGTTTTTCACATGCAACATCATCAAATATGAATATAGACAATGGTTTCGCATCTTCTGGTTTCAATATATTCTCATCATTGCTGAATGTAAAATATCCAATTTCTTTTATGGGTTTCAAAAGATTTTCTAGATAAACGTATTTCGGTTGATTGAGACTCTTTGAATACAGATAAACGTTTTTGAATCTCAATCCATTCGGATGTTCAATTAAACTTATTATCACATTAGTTTTTCCACAATTCGACGGTCCAATAACTAAACATCTCAGACTGAAAGGAAAAAGTTCACTATGTCTACACTCTCTTCTATATTTATCATTACAATTTCTAACAATATCGTTATTCACGACATCAAAGGAAATTTTATGTTTAACGATACGCATCTTTATTACAACTGTGTATGTATAATAGAGAGGTGAGTATTTATTTCACTTAGTCTTATTCGACATTTCATTATGATTGCTCATTATTCGGGATCTGGCATATTAGATAAAACATTGTATGCTATTCCGTATGAATTGCATTCACCAGGTTATAGTTTTTGTCGTCCTAACACGAAGTTAACCGAAATATTAGCACGAGGCGATAGAGGTATAAATGGTTTAGATGAGGCGTGTCACATGACATTGCTTACTCTCAAAGTAAACAGATGAATGACAGCCATGAAGCTGACAACGTATTAACCAACAAAGCTCTTGAACGTTTTCGTGCAAAAAATTCATCGATTAAAGAGAAATTAGCAGCTTTAGGTGTAGCAGCTATGAAAACAAAAGTAATGCTAGGTATGGGTATACATTCTGAAGAACAACAACAACTATCATCTGAAGCATTGAGTTATGGTAAATTATTTGAACAATGTGAGAAGAATCTTCATCAAATGGAATCAATTTTGATGAGAAGTTTGAATAGGATTTTCGATTTTAAATTTGCAAAAACTCAAAGACTGAATAATAACAATAATAACTGAGATTGAATTCTCGCACATCACTTGGTGAAACATCATAAAGAATAAAGTATAAACTTTAAAATAAAACACACTTGGCTTATGTTTCACTATATAAAAATATTTAGATACTGTATTTAGCAGTAACGAAAGTCGACATGTTTCGAGTTATGAACTCATTATCAAGACTGACTACAGGAGAGTATTACATCCTATTTTATAAAACAGACAAAAGCAAAGGTGATACCTGAAAATCAATTTGTTCGTTTACAAGGGGTAATTGACTATTATGGGCGGAACTTATTTCGAGAATTTCAAGAAGGTCAAGGCGCTTTCCTTTGTTACCTGAATGTAACAATTGGGTTTTGTTGAAATCCAGGAAATAATTGAATTTTATACAATGTTCGGAGAAGCCAGTGGTATTTCAATTTTGTAAATTTGAATTTTTATGTTCTTCATGACGAATGTTTATATTCCTTCCTGTTTGTCCAATATAGAAAGCAGGACATTCGTCGCAAAATATTTTGCGACGTTTGTTAGATTTTTCTTTATTATTGACTAATACTGCTAAATACAGTATCTAAATATTTTTATATAGTGAGACATAAGCTAATTGTGTTTTATTTTAAAGTTTATACTTTATTCAATAATAATAATAATAAAAGACCCAAGATTGTATCACAAAATAAGAAATCCTATCCTCAAAATATAATGAAATCCATTAGAAACTCTTATGATGGTGGTAATGATGTGAAACCAATTGACTTGAAACCTAGGAATAGAAAGAAAAAGTGGTGAAGGATTGTATTCAAAACCATATCAGAAGGGATTGGGTATTTTTTTAGGCAAGAGAAGGCTCTAACAAATGCGGATATAGAAAAAATAGTTGAAACTAAAAAAATTCCTCATTTTCGTGGAGTCTTTGCTTGTGATGGTTTGCCAAAGAAAATGCATAAAAACGAATCTGGAATTGTCAATTTGGATTTGAAATCAGGTCCCGGTAGTCATTGGGTTGCTTATAAACGATGTGCCAATATTGTAAAATATTTCGACAGTTTTGGAGACTTACAACCACAACTTGAACTTTTGACTTATTTCAATTCGAATAGATTCTGCAAGATATTATATAATCATGATCGTTATCAAAAATTCAATACGTCAAACTGTGGACATTTATGTTTAAGTGTTCTGTATAAATAATTGAAAAATTTAAAAAAATTATCAGTTTGTGTGTTTGATTTCATTGTGCAACAAATATGTCCTATCATTTTTTCTTTTCGGAACAGAAGAAATCTAGACTAAGTGTAAATTTTAATCTGCCAATCATGTTAAACAATGAAAGCTCATACGAAATCGGAATGACAAATTTCAGTGCCAGTAATGCAATACCGAATATTGATAAATCCAATAATATATTTCATTATGGAAATAATAAGCATGTAGAGATATCAATAGGAAGTTACGAAAGTACAGATAAATCCAAATATCTTGTACATACTTTGACTTGTGACAAAGCAAATATACAAGAAATTCAAATAGCAAATATACAGAAATTCTTCAAACTTCCTAAAAATAATATCAGAAATATTTTTCTTGTACCTCTTTCTCAAATTTGTATTCGAATCTATAATTTTATTTTTAGTAGGAAAAAACTTCATTTCATTCTTTCCATTCTGAGGTTTAACAAAACGACCAGCAAATACTGAATTAACTATAAGTAAAGATTCCAACAATTCCTTTTTAATTTGCTTAGAGATACTATTTAAAGAAGCGATTGGAAATTCTTTCGGATCTTTGAATTTTATATTAGAAATGATTTCAGTCTTTATTATACCTTGAAAACACTATTCAATTTTTTGCCAAACTAATTTATTTTTTTCATATTTCATTCCTTTATGTTTAATTTTGGGAATTTTCAAATAATTTTTCAGAATACCATAATCATTCTCTAATTTCAAGAAATCTTGAACACAATCATATTTTCCAACAATAGAACGCTTCAATATTATCAAAAATTTATTCAAGTGAATAATGTATTTGTGTATTCGTCTTTTTTCTTAATTATTCTACTCACTCTTTCCATAGTTTCAACCATCTCGCTGGACAGAGTATTAAGTTTCTTCACATCAATACATTCTCCTTGTTTGTGTATTGTTTTTGATCGTTTATGTTGTGGGCTTGATGATGATGATAACATTATTATTAGTAGAAGTTCCTGCATGAAAAACGAAAAGTTATATTAAATAAATTCAACTCATACACACACACACACACAAATGTGTGTGTGTGCTATTGTTGGAAAATATGATTGTGTTCAAGATTTCTTAAAATTAGAGACTGATTATGGTATTCTGAAAAATTATTTGAAAATTCCCAAAATTAAACATGAAGGAATGAAAAATGAAAAAAATAAATTACTTTGGCAAAAAATTGAATAGTGTTTTCAAGGTAGAATAAAGACTGGAATCATTTCTAATATAAAATTCAAAGATCCGAAAGAATTTCCAATCGCTTCTTTAAATAGTATCTCTAAGCAAATTAAAAAGGAATTGTTGGAATCTTTACTTATAGTTAATTCAGTATTTGCTGGTCGTTTTGTTAAACCTCAAAATGGAAAGAATTTAATGAAGTTTTTTCCTACTAAAAATGAAATTATAGATTCGAATACAAATTTGAGAAAGTGGTACAAGAAAAATATTTCTGATATTATTTTGAGGAAATTTGAAGAATTTCTGGAGAGAGATAGCGGTTGGAGTCTCTATGAGATTAATTATTTGAAAGTCAATATCAACAAGTATAATCCTATAACAGTGGGAATTTCTTGAAAAAAATGTTAGCAGAGTCAGTTCATATCCACATTTCTCGAAACATTTGAAATATGAAAATATTTCATTTTCTATTGATATAAAAAAATTCCAAAGTTTGAAAATATGAACAAATTATCTATAAACATTTCGAAAAATGAGATTTTGCCTCTGAGTTAGAGTAAATTATCATTTAAAGCTCGTATCAATTTAATCATGCTTCCTTGTGATCATCTGAATCATAAGGCATTTATTGAATCGAACGAAAGTTGAAATAATGTTTAGTTGGTTAGATCAGTCCCCTTCCATTTTTGCTATATCAAGAATATATCTCGTTTATTGTCCAGTCAAAGTAGGAATTTGAAAAAGAAAAATAATTTTTGTGAACGATGTTTGAATCACTTTTCATCGCAAGATGTATTGGATAGGCATACAAGAGATTGTCTAAATACGAATGAAGCAAAAGTTGTATTACCAAATGAAAATAATGAATTCTTAGAATTCACTAATATTCAACATCAATTGAAAATTCCTTTTGTAATTTATGCAGACATTGAAAGTCTTTTGGTCAAAAATAAGGAGGAACATCCTTCAACATCTAAATCTAAAATTACTCATTTTCATAAGCCGTTTAGTATAGCTCATTATTTAAAATGTAAATTTGATGATTCTTCATCAAAATTTTCATTATATACAGGAGAAGATTGTGATTTTTGGTTTGTAAAGGAACTTGAGAAAAAAGCTAAGAAATTTGATATTGTTTTCTCTAATCCTGTAATGATGATTTCGCTTAGCAAAGAAGAAAAGGAATTATTCAATGAATCAGAACGATATATTTCTTGTAGGTATCGATTTAACGTTGATGATATTCGAGTTAGAGATCATTGTCATTTAACTGGAAAATTCAGAGGACCCGCACATAATAAATATAATTTGAGATTCAGAGATTCTCATGCTATTCCAGTCGTTTTTCACAATCTACCTGGTTATGATAGTCACTTCTTAATTAAAACTCTTGCTAAAAAAATTGAAGGAAAGATTAGTTTACTATCTCAAAATAAAGAAAAACTTATTTCATTCACAAAATATATTGATAATACGAAAGTTTGCTTGAGATTCTTAGATTCATTCAAATTTTGAAGTTGTAGTTTGAATAAATTAGTATCTTATTAAACAACTTTCCAAGGAAGCTGGTTATACGTATTCAGCAACGCAAAATATGCATTCATAATCGAACGGTGAATTATAGAAATTGTCAAGTCACCCAGACTCAAAATCTGAATACTGCTGTTTCGATCTTATTAGATCTCATCAGTGCAGTTTATTTGACTCGGAGTGAATTAACAAATTTCTAATTGTTCCCTAATACAAATCGTGGTCAGTAACATTGTCTGGATAACAATCCAGAGCGCCATCCCACCAAAGATATTGGGAAACAACAATTCACCGCTTAGACTGAAAAATAGAAATTCGTTGCTTGAACACTTACCTCCTGATATGTACATATCTACTCTACAACAGTGGTGTATATGATTCCAAGGCACACTAACATAGTGATTTAATATCTTTGGATATACTCACCAGAGCGTGCTCCAAATATTCTAGCAGCGTAATACGCAAAAAACAACAATCAAATCATGAAAAATATACTTATCGACCATGGTCAATTTCATACATTACATAAAGTGAACAAGGAAAATTCATTAATAATTCAAGAAATTATCAAACAACTTTCCAAAGAAGCTGGTTATACGTATTCAGCAACGCAAAATCTGCATTCACAATCGAACGGTGAATTATAGAAATTGTCAAGTCACCCCGACTCAAAATCTGCATACAGCTGTTTGGATCTTATTAGATCTCATCAGTGCGGCTTATTTGACTAGGAGTGAATTAACAAATTTCTAATTGTTCCCCAGTAGAAATCGTGGTCAATAACACTGTCTGGATAATAATCCAGAGCGCCATCCCACCAAAGATATTGGGAAACAAAAATTCACCGCTTAAACTGAAAATGCAGAAATTCGTCGCTTAAACACGTAATGTATCAAATTGACCATGGTCGACAAGTATGTTTTTCGTGATTTGATTGTTGTATTTTGCGTATTACGTTGCTAGAATATTTGGAGCGCGCTCTCGTGAGTATATCCAAAGGTTTTAAATCACTCCGTTAGTGTGCCTTGGAATAATATACACCACTGTTGTAGAGTAGATATCTTCATATCAGGAGGTACGTGTTTAAGCGATGAATTTCTGCATTTTTATTCCAATCGGTGAATTGTTGTTTCCCAATATCTTTGGTGGGATGGCGCTTGATAAATTCAATTAGAATAGGCTAGGCTGGGTTTCTAAGAACACCTCCTATTCAGCGTGTACCACGAGAAGAATTGAAGCTCGCTTCTTAAAAAACAATCAGTTTTATATCACTATACCAAATGTTTATATGACGACATTTTTTCATTGTGCTTTTATGCAACCCACATTACATGTTCGTGCATCTATGCATGCAGAAATTCCGATACCGATACCTCTTCGCTCTCCTGATATCCTGATACGTACGCATCTTCCAGATAGCATTTACGGCACTAATTACAGCCATTTTTCTTCTTCTTCTTTCTCGTACACGTCACTTCTTACATACGCACTTTTTTTTTTCTACTACCTCTCCTGGTCATTGACAATGGACTTCTTTCACGGAAGACTTCTTTCTTTTCTACAACCTCTTCTGGTCCTTGACTACACTTCTTTTAGTTCTTCTGCTTAAGACTTCTTGGGTTTTACTTCTTCAGCGGAATTCTACAAGAACCTGAGGGCTAGGTCCTCGAAGTGTCCATGAGAATTCAGGGACATGCCATCGAGCTATCCCTGAACCCGCATAGGTACACTACTTACTTCCCTACATCCATTCCAACACAAAATGGCAGCATTCAATAGTATGGTACATCGTTTAGTAAATATTCCATTTTCCAATGCCAATTTAAACATCGAGAAATATATAATTAATCAAATTGCCGTAAATATCAATTATTATCCCATAATAATAGACAATATGATAGATAAAAAGTCGTTTAAAAATGCGATTAGCCAGTTGTATCCCCTTTTTAAAAATAATATCAAATATAACAGCCCCACTTTCATCAGAAATTCAAGTAGAAAACTTAAATCTCTCTTATCTAAGCATAACATTAACATTGCTTATCGTACCTGTAATAACTGAGGAAATCATATAAAAAATAATAAATCCAAAGTTCATAAAGATAATAAATCAGGAGTTTATTAAATTAATTGTGGTGAGTGTGATAAGTTTCACATTGGTAGAACTTTCAGAAGTTTTCTAACTAGAATTTCAGAACACAAACGTAGCTTTGTTAATAAAAAGTAGGATTCACATTATGCAAACCATTTAATCCAAGAAAATCACACATTCCATTTCGATTTTAAAATATCAAATGCTGAAAGTAAGGGAATTAAACTAAATTTTTCAGAATCATTACAGATGAATAAATATAAGCATTCCGGTCTCCTATTGAATAGCCAAATCGATCATACTTCAAGCCCTCTTCTCAATCTTTTCAAAATTACCGAACTACCTGACTAGCAATTCAGAATCGGTTTTTCCTATTCTAATAACTACTTGCAACCATCTTTCTATTTACTTCTTCTATACAATTTGTCATTTCTTTATTTCTTGTTCTCGATATAACATCAGAGAAACATAGTTAGTTTGCCATTAGCATCTGAAGAAGTTGAAGTTCCACCGAAACGTGCGTCATGCGTTATTTCTTTTAATAAATGTGTAAATTGTTATTATTAATTAATTGGATGAGAATTCAACCAACATAAAGCGATCTGTGAATCTGTCCACAGATTAATGGAATCGAATCTGAGTTTCTGAGAAATAGAGACAATCTTATGAGTTAGTTTAGTCAATAAGAGCATTGCTTGTAATTCAAGCCTAGGGATTGTGATATTCGGGCGTACAGGAATAATACGTGATTTTGAAGACACTATTTAGTGTCTTCAAAATCAGTTGTAATTTTACAACTAACGGTATTGTCGGAGTACACAACGCGAAAATAAATGCAGGTACCATATGCCTTGACGCTGCTATCTGCGAATCCATGAATATCGATCTTAACAATTTCCTTTCGAAGGAATAGTGGGCGAGAAATTTTCAATTCCTTGAGTTTTGGGATCGTGGAAATGAAATTATCCCATTCATCACATAATGGTTGCGGTAAGGGCTCATCCCAGTCCATTTTTTGTTTCCATAAATTTTGTATGAAAATTTTACCTAAGAGAATGACTGGGCCGATTAGTCCAAGAGGGTCGAACATTTGAGCAATGATCGAGAGGGCCTTACGCTTTGTCACATTTTCAAAATTTGGGGAGCTTGGAAGAGATATAGCGAATACATCTTCGACTGGTTTCCATGAGAGTCCTAAGACTTTACTTGACACATTTTCAATTTTAATGTCATACGAGTGGGAGTGGGGGACTTCTGAAATTCCTTCCAGAAAGTCCATCGAATTTGACAACCCTTTATGTAAATGGAAGCCAGAACTATTCAAAAGCAAATTCAATTCATGATGAGCAGTTACCAATGATTTTAAATCATTTGTTCCATAGAGAATATCATCAACATATGTTTGGGTTAGGAGGGCATCAGAGGCGTGTGGAAGGTTTTTACCTAGTGTTAAAGCGATTTCTTTCAATGTTCGGGTGCTCAAAAACGGCGCAGAATTTGTTCCATTTGATCCCAAGCTTCAAATATTTAGGTAATCCTTTGTAACAATTCGTCTCTCGAACATGGGTGTTTTGTTTAGTTTTTTCCTTTAAATATTAAAAAATAATAATCTAACGGATTACGATCGGATGATCTCGCTGGCCAATTCCACTATCCGCAGATCGTCGAAAAGTCTTTACAGTTCTGCGCTCAATATACAAGAGCTCCGTCTCACCGAAGGCAGAGTTCCTGGGCGTCGTAAAACCAGTGGCCAGCCCTCAATGGTGGATGATGACATCGTTCTGGGTGTAGTCGAAGACAATCCATAAATAAAAACTCGTATGTCAGAATGCCGTAGATGTATACCCAAATCAACTGCCTTTAAAGTTTTGCAGCTGCAGAATTATCATCCCTACCACGTAAAGGGTGTCTCATTTTGAGTACTTTTGTCGGGTATCTCCGTTATTTTTGAAGATTGAGTTGCGGTTTTCGCGACACTTAGCTATTTTTTCGTTAAACTGATAATGCCGTTAGCAAAATTTTGAAAGCCCTTTTAGTGTTTAGTATACAGGGCATTTTTGAAAATGTTGCATTTTGGAGAGATTCACACTCAATTACCTGAAAAGCTGAATGTCTGGGTCGGTATTCATAGCGACAATATTGTGGGCCCTTTTTTCATAGACGGCAATCTCAATGGTGATAATTACTTAGATCTCTTAGTAAACAATGTCGATCCCATGTTGACAGATATTTTGGAGCGCCTCCCCATTATGCGGCGCCCGTGAGGCACTATTTAGATGAACGATTTCCAGGGCGTTGGATTGGAAGGAGGGGTGCCATAGAACGGCCTGCTCGTTCCCCTGATCTGTCGCCCCCGGATTATTTTTTATGGGGACATTTGAAAAGTAGAATTTATGCGACGGAGCCTGCAAACTTGGATGAATTACGCCAGCGCATAGTAAACGAATGTCGTTTGATAACACCCGAAATGCTAAAGAATGTGAGGAATCGCTTCGAGGAACTTCTGTATGTATGCATGGGAGAAGGTGGAGGCCAGTTTGAGCATTTATCCTTTAATTTATCAAAAAGGTAAAATAACATTCTTATAGATTTTTTTCCGTAGAATGCAGTGGTTTAGATAATTTTTGCTACATATTCACTATTTTTGAGTTATAAAGCAAACTTATGTTCTTTCAAATGAAATACCCAGTATATTTATAGACTAAAATTTGTCCTTTTTTTGCCTCTTCAAAAATATATAATAGTATGCACTTTTTCTCAGAAACAAGCAAATAAATGACAATTTTTTGAAATTAAATGCATAATTCAATAGTAGGCCATGGATAACAATAATAAACAAGTGTAAGTTACATATTACTAACGAAGAAGTGGCAATCTTGCACATAGGTATCTTTTAATGAAAAATACCTATAGATCTTTTTTCTAACTGTCAGTTTGTAACAACAGTTTCGTAGCAAATGAATTGCCTCTCGAAGTTCTGCAATGCCGTCATATCGTGTTTTATATACCTACTTCATTTTGTATATAGCCCCATGAAAAAAATCTGAAATTGAGAGATCTCGTGATCGTAGAGACCATCTAATAGATCCGTTGATATCTATCCATCTTGAAAGCAAGTTATTATCAAGAAAGGCCCTAAGAGTCTACAGTTATGACTTGGTGTACCATGTTGCTGTAAGTAAACAGAATTATATTGGCTAATGGAATGTTTTCGACCAGTTCTGGAATGACTCATCAAGAATTTCTAGTTATCTACGTGCTCCTTCAGAAACACTATAAATTGTATGTCTCCCTAAAATAAAACATGACACCCTAACTCCAAAGCGTCCTTGTGTCCTTTCAAATATTAAACGCTGATTTTCACTATGCCAGTTCCAAGTATTGCGACGATAAAAACTGCCAGCACTGAAAAAAAAAGCATGCGTCTAAACATGTCTGCCGAATGAATCGTTAGCATCAATTTGTTGCAAATACTACTGGCAAAACAATGCCTGGCGCTCGGCATCGGCAGGTTGCAAATGTTTTAGTATATTAAATTTGTATGAATCCTACTTATATTTCTTCAAGGTCTAAGCTTCAGTATTTGGCACACCAATTTCCCTTTCAATTTTTCTACGTGAGGATGAAGGTGTTGGTTGCTTTTATACAGGGTAGTCCATCCATAACTTTCCACCCCGAATTTTGAGCTTTGGGATGGAATAACGAAAAAACGCTCAGACAGGTCAAATTTTGTTGAAAGGGGGACAAATAAGGGTGTTCAAATGAGTTTGATATCACTACCCCTCTAGCCGTAACCCCTAACAGCTCTCATTTTTGAAAAGGGAAAAGGGGTCGAGCAGCAGTTGGTCGAGCAGAGGTTGGAAAGGCAATTCAATTTCCTGCATGAGTGTATTTTTTTTCATCGCTTTATTATTATGCAGAGTGAATCAGTATTGCATCAACAACTTTCACACTCCGAATTTGGATCTTTGAGATGAAAAAAACGCTCGGACAGGTCAAAAAATGAATTCGATATCACTACCCCTCTAGCCGCTACCCTAACAGCAATTATTTCAATTTAAACGAAAGCGCAAGATTTACTTCGTAAATATTATTGTTTTCACGTTTTCAGTTATTGTCCGGTTTCAGCATTTTCAACATGTGTTTGGCATACGCGTAGTGATCGAGAAATTGCAAAAAAAGGCGGCGATAACAGATTTCGTTGATATTGAGATGGAGAAGCTGTTTGAAATTGAGAATTCATTCAATTATTTCAGACTTTAATTATATCAGATTGTGACTTTCAAAATGGGTTATACCACTGCACAGCGAGTGGAAATAATTACCATTTTTTTGCGAATGATGAATGTGCAAGAAGAACTGCTGCTTTCTCTAACGAGAGAAATGAGAACCATAATGTAAGACACACTTACGTCCTGAACTTGGTCGGAAAGTTTAGAGAGACGGGCTCAGTTGTTAATTTGAAAAAAGAAAATTTGAATCGTGTCCGAAATGATGATGTGGACACAGAAGTTTTAGGACATTTCGTCAATGACCCTACTTCAAGTACAAGAAAAATGGAAGAAATATCTGGGATTTCTCGTACTACTATTAGAAGGATACTTAAAAATTACAAGTTCCTTCCATACAAGATGAGTTTGCTTCACGAAATGAACGAAGATGACTTTGATCGCCGATTATAATTTTGCGAAACAATGGGTGTTATGATAAGTAATAATCTGGACTTCCTTTTTAATGTCTGCTACTCTGATGAATGCTCTTTTTATTTGAATGGATCTGTAAATCGTCACAATTGTCGATATTAGTCTGATACCTACTCAAGGCTATTTAGAGAGATTCACACTCAATTACCTGAAAAGCTGAATGTCTGGGTCGGTATTCATAGCGACAATATTGTGGGCCCTTTTTTCATAGACGGCAATCTCAATGGTGATAATTACTTAGATCTCTTAGTAAACAATGTCGATCCCATGTTGACAGATATTTTGGAGCGCCTCCCCATTATGCGGCGCCCGTGAGGCACTATTTAGATGAACGATTTCCAGGGCGTTGGATTGGAAGGAGGGGTGCCATAGAACGGCCTGCTCGTTCCCCTGATCTGTCGCCCCCGGATTATTTTTTATGGGGACATTTGAAAAGTAGAATTTATGCGACGGAGCCTGCAAACTTGGATGAATTACGCCAGCGCATAGTAAACGAATGTCGTTTGATAACACCCGAAATGCTAAAGAATGTGAGGAATCGCTTCGAGGAACTTCTGTATGTATGCATGGGAGAAGGTGGAGGCCAGTTTGAGCATTTATCCTTTAATTTATCAAAAAGGTAAAATAACATTCTTATAGATTTTTTTCCGTAGAATGCAGTGGTTTAGATAATTTTTGCTACATATTCACTATTTTTGAGTTATAAAGCAAACTTATGTTCTTTCAAATGAAATACCCAGTATATTTATAGACTATAAAATCTGTCCTTTTTTTGCCTCTTCAAAAATATATAATAGTATGCACTTTTTCTCAGAAACAAGCAAATAAATGACAATTTTTTGAAATTAAATGCATAATTCAATAGTAGGCCATGGATAACAATAATAAACAAGTGTAAGTTACATATTACTAACGAAGAATTGGCAATCTTGCACATAGGTATCTTTTAATGAAAAATACCTATAGATCTTTTTTCTAACTGTCAGTTTGTAACAACAGTTTCGTAGCAAATGAATTGCCTCTCGAAGTTCTGCAATGCCGTCATATCGTGTTTTATATACCTACTTCATTTTGTATATAGCCCCATGAAAAAAATCTGAAATTGAGAGATCTGGTGATCGTCGAGACCATCTAATAGATCCGTTGATACCTATCCATCTTGAAAGCAAGTTATTATCAAGAAAGGCCCTAAGAGTCTACAGTTATGACTTGGTGTACCATCTTGCTGTAAGTAAACAGAATTATATTGGCTAATGGAATGTTTTCGACCAGTTCTGGAATGACTCATCAAGAATTTCTAGTTATCTACGTGCTCCTTCAGAAACACTATAAATTGTATGTCTCCCTAAAATAAAACATGACACGCTAACTCCAAAGCGTCCTTGTGTCCTTTCAAATATTAAGCGCTGATTTTCACTATGCCAGTTCCAATTATTGCGACGATAAAAACTGCCAGCACTGAAAAAAAAAGCATGCGTCTAAACATGTCTGCCGAATAAATCGTTAGCATCAAATTGTTGCAAATACTACTGGCAAAACAGTGCCTATCGCTCGGCATCGGCAGGTTGCAAATGTTTTAGTATATTAAATTTGTATGAATCCTACTTATATTTCTTCAAGGTCTAAGCGTCAGTATTTGGCACACCAGTTTCCCTTTCAATTTTTCTACGTGAGGACGAAGGTGTTGGTTGCTTTTATACAGGGTAGTCCATCCATAACTTTCCACCCCAAATTTTGAACTTTGGGATGGAATAACTTCTGTATGTATGCATGGGAGAAGGTGGAGACCAGTTTGAGCATTTACTAAATTGAAGTATTTATCATTATGTTAATTAATTATTTTATTGTCCGT
>JARQZK010005348.1:0-32807 GCA_030704885.1 Cynegetis impunctata | reverse complement strand
AACTGGCGCCTTCTTTGTCAAACGGGCTGTTATAAATTGGACATTTTGGACATATAGAGCATGTTTTTTTGAGAATGTAAGAGATATTGTGGGTTAGAAGGGCGAGTGCCAGGAGTGTCAAGATGAAAGCAACTACACTAGGGTACATACACATGAGAGGGGGCACACGTTGACGCTATGATTCAGTTGGTTGTTGTCGTTCAATATTATGGAAGGACTTGATAAAACATTGTTGCTCGAAAGGACTATAATAAGTGGTTTGTGTTATTCAATAACGACCTTGATTTTAATGTTCATTCTGTGAACATTCAAAGGGAAGATTATGGCGAGTTTCATCGTTTCAAAAAATTATGCTTGCTTTTTTAATATTTATTTCATTTATTTAACTCCAACTTTTTTTCTCGGTTGGATACAGAATTTGTAAGTTTAATCAAAAATGTTAGTATCACATTATATGATATGAAAGATGTAAATGGAAACATATACTTTATCAGGCCACAGTGACTAATGAGAGAATTTCGACAAATAGTTAATTAAATGTGTGATGTTTATATAGCTTTTAGAATAATAATGCTATCGACAAGACGGTTCGGTGTGTAGATTCGGTTTTTGAGTCGAGGTTATTCACAAGGCGGAGGTCCATGGTGTATGCTTTGCACGTATAGAGTTTAGAATGTCACGTGTGTTCCGACAAAGATCGCATCGACTACTTGCAAAAAGCTACCCACTCGCCTTCTTGTTTATTGCTTGTTCTCAGGTTGCTTAAAAACTGAATGAGGCACGTTTCTAGAAGATACTCACTTGACCACTGGATACTAATTAATCAAAGCTGCATATTCGCACGGAATATAAAAGTTTTTTGGAAACATGACTTGCTCAGATCATTAGCCTTCCTTTTGTTCAATTAGATACCCAAAAGTAGGTTTTGCATTTTCGCCACCTACATGAGAGAAAATCTAGTAGTATTATTATTTCGACTAATTTTATATTTTTTATATTGACAATATTTTTCAGTATTGTATCAAACCTCTAGGTACGTTTTGGCTTTGATCAAAAATATAATTTATTTTATGTTACTTATGTTATTTATGTTACTAAAATTGAAAAGAATTAGGATATATTTCGATAAATATGTAATAAACATTACTTGTAGAATAGTAAAATGGTATGCTGAAAAAAAGGGAAGAGAAGGCTACGTATTTCAACGTCAAGTATATGTGAGGGATGCGGTTAGACCAGATAATTTATGAAATGGTGGAGGCCTGAAACAGAGGATGAAACTGACTTAGCATACGCTACGGTGAGTTTGTGAGAAGTGACTTACTTACACTTTAAAGAAACCTCTGGATAAAACTCATGTCAGACCAGTCGATCTCGAGGTTTGAATCCGGGACCTCCCGAATACTGGTCAGCGAGTCAAATGAATATTTATTGTGGACAGAGAGTAAAATGCACAGTTTCACAATAATGATTTATTTAGAAAAAACTAACTGAACTGAACTCTATAATATAACTATTGAGAGAGAGACCACACATACTTCATGTCCTCTCTACTAACTGTTAATATCTCCTGAAAGAATATATAAAATATAAATTCCTATAAATTTTTCATAGTCCAAACCTATTTAAAGTTGTTTGCTCTACCGGTAGAAGAGTTTTGTTATATTTACAGTATATTATCTGTAATTTTTCAAACATTCACTGCCATTCTTCTCCAAATTTGTTATATTTTATGTATGCTGTTATGTCTGCTTCTAATGAAGCAGCAAACACCTATAACCTCAGAATAGTGGAATTTTAGTTCAATTTAAACTAGTTTAAACAAGTATTTCCAACTCAGCATGCTGACTGACCTAGTTAAAGATCAGCACTACTATATTGTAATGCCTGGTCCTGGGTGTTAAATGAAACACAGGTTCATACTATACTTTCTATATTTAATTGTATAGTATTATAGGATATAGGCTTAGTGCTAACCCCTCGGGCAGCGTGACGAGTCTATACCTCAGTCTTACTTCTTCCTATCTTAGATTCCCTCTGATTATATATCAGTGTTTATCAATATATCGGCCTTGGCCTCACGTACTTGCAGAGTAAGTGTATCGTACTTGCAGGTAGTTTACAAACAATATAAAGTATAACTATAACATTCTTCATCTGATATGGAATACAATCGTAACATTGACCTACTGATCTACTCACCACACCTCTCGGGCTAATTGAAAGAATTTTATTGAGGTTACTCGAGAAAATTCTGTCTCGTTTAAATGTATGATAATTTAAAATTTTTCTTTCAATTTCCTATGCATGGTTTAATTACCATATCCATTCCTGGAGGTGTGCTGGAAGTAGTTATAATTACAATAACAATTTTTAAAGCAATTCATTTTACGTACAATCTCTATACGCGCTGTCCCTATACTCTCGTGATGATACGCCATATTTTTGATATATTAATAATTATTTCATTTCAGCCATAGTACTCTATATAAATTACCTTTTACTTCAATTTGTGGACTCTTTCATTTATCTCATTTATCAATTAATACAACCCCTCTATATGTAACCACAATACTAACCATAACTCAATATACAAGTATATATATCCACAATAATAATAACTAAGGTCCCTAAAACTGATTATATTCCCTTGCCTTCCTAATAATTGAGAGCTTTTTAATTCCATTCTTCTCTTACAGATAGCTTCTAAAAATTCTCAACTTTTTCGTCCTCGCGAAAATGCCGATCGAATATTTAGATTCTGTTTAGAGTGTTGCAACATTTAGTACAACACTATTCCTCCACAAAAAATTTACATATACTCATCTATATATTTATTTCTTCATTTCTCATTACCATATCCATCTTCACTAAGAAGTGGTCGCTATCTATATATAGCATACAAAAAAAAATATATGTTTCATCTCATTTTACCAACTGATTCCATCTCGTAATTACAGTAAAATTCATTATTTATGAAAACATAATTCATTAGCAGGGGGCATAATTCCATCCCCTGAAGCGTCCCTATACGCATTCTCATTAATAAAATTGCTCTCTCCTTTTAACTCATTAAATAATTGTACATTATCTATACCACAACTAATTTGGATAACTATAATCAGCCTTAGCAGTAACCTATATTTGATAATGGGGCTCAAAAGTTTAAACTTTATTAAAAAACAATATTTAAATTTTCATATTTTTGTCCCTTCTGACGACTTCAAATATTCAAGCTTCATCGAGTATAAGTTAATTTTCTTATTTGCGCATCATCAAGTGAGCAACGGTTTACAATTTCTTCAAAAAAAATTTTATGACTTTTATAAATAACAATTTTGATGCGTAATATCAGCAATTCCATTTTAGAGACAAAACTTGATTACAAGATTTAAATTATCTAATTAATCAGACAAAAAAAAATAAAAAAAATTTCGAATTAGGTCAATGTCTTAATGAGATTCAACTAAAAATAATGCATAAAAGCAAAATATTCATAATACTAATAATAAAAAATTTCCTAGCGTCCAAACATTTGACATATTCATTAAATTCTTCAAGAATCTTATTTGATGACAAGACTCAAAATCCATTCAATAATCAACTATATATTTATATAACCAGCAGTAATTCGATAGTGAGTCAAAATAATAAGGTAGGTCAAAGTTATATAAGTCATAATATCAATATCATAAAATCGCTTTTCCATTGAACTTATCTGAGCGATTAATAAATTATGTATCTAATCACACACTAAAAAAAATTTCCCATTTATCTTAACCAAAAATAGTTCCAAAAAAAAATAATAATAATAATTATCCACAATAATCGATTTTCAAATATCAATAATAAAAAAAATTTCCCTAATTACGGATATTGCATAGAAATAAAGAACATCCAAAAAATAAAATTATCGCCATTATATAGTGCACAAAAAATAAAATAGTAATCCACGAAATTAAATAACAATATGCAAAAACACTACCCCACTCGAACTTGAATTATATATATATAGATAATGCATGAAAGAGGGAAAATCATAATAAAATAATAATAATAAAATTAATCATGATAAAAACAATAATAATAAAAATATATATACAAGGGTATAATTCTGCAAAATTAAAATTAATGAAGAAAAAATGCATGAAAAAAATAAATATTTAAAAATAAATGTCCTTTTATACTCAATAACAAAAATAACGAAATCTCTTTTTTAGTCATATTTAAAAAAAAAGTTAATTCTACTCTATTTATACACACACAGTGGCCGATACGTACCTAACTCGTCTGCTATACTGTTCCACACACGCAACACATTGGTAGTCATTTATATTAGGGTAGATCCTACCTTACACATCGGAGATTCTCTTAAGTCGGCTTGCTGGGTTGTCCTCGTCTGTTCCGTGTAGCAACCATTGGTAACACATTGGTTAGTTGCCAGCATCTTTATGGGCGATGGTCACTTCTTCTTCTCACCATTCTATTACTCTATTTTTACTTTTTTTTCAGCTCCAATAAGAAAACTAGCAGGATCGCCATGTAATGCCTGGTCCTGGGTGTTAAATGATGCACAGGTTCATACTATACTTTCTATATTTAATTGTATAGTATTATAGGATATAGGCTTAGTGCTAACCCCTCGGGCAGCGTGACGAGTCTATACCTCAGTCTTACTTCTTCCTATCTTAGATTCCCTCTGATTATATATCAGTGTTTATCAATATATCGGCCTTGGCCTCACGTACTTGCAGAGTAAGTGTATCGTACTTGCAGGTAGTTTACAAACAATATAAAGTATAACTATAACATTCTTCATCTGATATGGAATACAATCGTAACATTGACCTACTGATCTACTCACCACAATATAAAACAAATTTTTTTTTCACACATTCCCAGGGCCGGATTTAAATTTGTGCCGCCCTGGGGCACTGAAGAAAATGCCGCCCTATGACTTAAATTTTATTTTAATAGTTTTGATATTTATTTTTTTAGAATTAGAATAACTAATTGATTGCAGGAAATTTATTATGTATTATATAGCATTTATTATACATTATGTTTTATTTATATTTATTCTTTATTTACTCATATATTATATATTATTTATTATATACTAGAGTAATATAAAAAAATATTTGCATTTTTCTTAGAATTATGAGTTTTGCACTAAGAACGACTTATATTAGTAATGCATAATTTTTTTCACAGGCAAACTCGCCTAACTTTTTGAATTGCAAACTGGTCGATTAAATCTTCACAATCTAAACGTTGAAGCACATCTGATTCTATGCATAGAATAGCTAAGCTATTGAGTCTATTTGCACCCATTGTAGAACGTAAGTAATTTTCAACTCGTTTTAAACAAGAAAACGGATCGTTCTGCGCTACAGTTTGTTACGGCTAAAGTTATAAATATTCGATAAGCGATTTCTACGTTTGGAAACTCAGTGTAAAGGTCGTTTGAATGCAGAAATTTCAGAAGATCAGAAGGTGAATTTTTTTCCATCTTTTTTTCGGTGCAATGAGCATGGAAGTGCACAAATTCGTCTTCTAGTGAGGACTCAAGATCTGAACAATATATTTCTCTTAAACGCTTAGCTCGTTTACGAATTTCCCTATTATCTAAATCACCAAATTCAATGATAACCGAGAATTTTTCTTGAATCTTTTCATATGCTGTACATCTTTTACGCCTACCTAGTTACATTTGTATATTGTATACTGACTGTAGGTGGCAGCATGTGTAGTCGACAGTTGATTTGATTCAAAAATATAAAATTGTTCTTTTTAATTAAAATTAATTAGTGTTATTGGATAATTCTCCAATTTTAGAAAAATTCATTAATCAATAAAAGTTTCTGTTATCAAAAAGACATACATAATTTGAAAATATTTTTAATTCTTCAAAAAAACTACATCAATTTCTCTATTCCAGAAAATAAAAATATCAACTTTAATTTTTTCAAACCTTTATTATATATATATATAATCAATTAAACTATTTGAATAGTTTTTACTTAAATTTCCTATATTATAATATACAAAATTTTTATGTGATACATAATACTTGAATTATATTTCTTGAAAGATAAAATGTTGATTTAAAAGAATTAGTTAATTATATATTGTATAGAAAATTTTTTCTCACTTTCCAAATTTTGCCGCCCTAGAAAATTTTCCGCCCTGGGCACTAGCCCCGACTGCCCCTAGTATAAATCCACCACTGCACATTCCAGATATTAAACTCTGCTAATCATTTAGGAATAATATATCTAAAAGATTCCAATCTTTTCAATAGCCACTTCATATTCGACTCTCCCAACTAATCATACACAATGTAGTATAGCGGGTTGCCTGGTTAGTGACGTCTATATAAGAAGAGTCGTTTTACAGCGGAAATTCGCCGAAAGAAATTTGGGTGGGACGAATACTACTTGCACCGCATTCCCTAACATTTGAAAGCTTGTCGGCTATATAAAGTATGAATTTACAAATTGATTGAACATTAAGAAAACGTTCAGTGAAGGAAGTTAATTGTTTCAAATATTGTTTGTTCTATACCCAAATAATTACCCTATAACCCAAATAATTAACTGTACTAGCATACACAGTGTAAAAAAATGTTCAATAAAGTGTTCATTCTTTAAACGTGAGATATCCATTATATATATATATATATAGATATTATATATATATATATATATATATATATATATATATATATATATATATATATATATATATATATATATATATATAAAATGTATTTGAATATTTTGAGGTTGCAGTCAGAATAATTGTTGGGCTAGGTTAAATAAAGAATACTCTTTGTCATATGGTCGAGCTTTCGGAAATGTTTATATGTTAGTCTGGTTTCCTGTAGATAGCAAGATGGGAAAGTACGGATTATTGAAAATTAGATTTTTATTCTTGTAATGGATTTTTACTTATGTGACGAAGTTGTACCCATCAACTTGTTCTGTTCTTCGTTTTATACGTGTTTTCTCAAAATTTATATAACCTCAACGTTAATGTCTTGATAAAGGAAATAAACATTTCCGAAAGCTCGACCATATGACAAAGAGTATTCTTTAACCTAGCCCAACAATTATTCTGACTGCAACCTCAAAATATTCAAATCCATTTTTCATCAACTAGCCAGTCCAAGACTACCCATCTATATATATATATATATATATATATATATATATATATATATATATATATATATATATATATATATATATATATATATATATAGTCTTTTTAGATGGATTTCATTGAAATCTTCAAGGATCCTAATGATGTAGGGAAGAAAATTATAGGAATTTTTTTCAAAATCCATCTGACATTAAAAAATCTTCTGTCGTTAATGAAATTATTAAGAAGAGCTTTTAAAAACTCTCAAGTGTCTGGCTGGAGTTTCCATTCCTACATTAGCCATGTTGTAATTGAGGATAAAAGCAGAGAATAAAGAATTCAACAGCAATAAAAACTGAAGGTAAATCCTCCACCAGATTCAGATACACAAAAGAGATAGAAAAACACAGAAATTTTCTTCATGATCAATACAATAATTTTAAGAAAGCCTACAATGAAAATATAATTGTGAATGTTGCCTTTGAAATAGGCATACTAGAGGCCTTCGATAATTGTAGAACTAATACAGGCGATAATTCGAGTTCAATAGAATATATAAGATAAACCAGATTCAGAAGTCAGTTGGTACTTGGTAAAAATCAAGTTATTATTTATATTGTTTATTCAAAAATTAAAAGAAGTCCTAAATAAGTTCAGAAACCGATGTAACTTTCAAAATAATAACAATAAACGTCTGCAGTTGGGGTATCCCCGTCAGGAAGAAAGTTCCTGACGTACTTTTCTTGCACTCTGCTGTTGTTGTTTTTCTATTTTTTTTCTTTAGATGCTCCTTTCTACGATGAGCATATTGTCTCTCTGTAATGTAGCGACGGGTTTCTGCATTTTCGATCTCTGCGGTGAATTGTTGGTTTCCAATATCTTTGGTGGAGGGCGCTCTGGGTTGTTATACAGATAGTTGTCCGACCATGATTTGTATTGAGGAAAAGTAAATACTGAATTAATATGAAGGTGCTTGGAATATTTTGGTTTCTACTTCAGATCCAGATCACACTTACAAGTATCGTCACAACCTGCAATAAATGATTATTTTTCAAGATGATGTTGAAATAGTGTAAACCGTCAAATTTTAGTGAATAGTAAATTTTTTGTAAATACAATTTTCTTTTCAGTCATTTACTGAATTTACAGGGGTATTTAGCAAAACAATATATGAGCAAGTTCCATTATTGAGCATATCTATTTCTTATAGCAAAATTCATAGTAGTTCGCGAAATAATATAATAAAAATTGTTCAAAATGCAATATATTTATATATTTTTACTATAAAGTGCTTCGAAACACGCCATGTTTTCATTCTTTCGTCTCTTTCAACACTGTTCAGTGTAACTACTTATTTTTTTTTGAGATTGTATTCTGGCAAAAAATATTTTCGTAACTTTTATTCAAATGATGTTGTAAAAAACTAACAAGATTTAAAAAATACAGTTACTGTACTTACCACCTTCTAAAGAAACTGCTTCCATAAAAATTTACTTATACACAAATAACACTTCACCGTTTGGCTGTTAGCGTTAGATTAGATACTCGTATAGCGAATTAGGCGGAAATTTTGGCATATTTGCGTTGAGACGGTGGGAGTGCAGCCAGAAATTCATCAATCCATGATTTTTTCCGCGTTGTCCCAATGCTCTCGGGACATTGACCGAATGACTTAATACATTAGATGATGAATGCAGTGCATTGCTATGATGAACTATACATAGGTTAATGTTTTCAATCATTAATGTTATGCCTATTGAACATAGCTTTATTAAAAGAGTGATTATATGACAATGTGTCGATTGATTAAAGTACATAGTATTAATCACTAATGTAGTCATTAACATGATGTACTTTTTCACATTGCTCTGATGTAACATAACATTATTAATGATGACAATTTTCATTAGGTTCATGAATTAATTACATTATCATAATGACCTAGAATTCATTATAACAACAAAATCGTGGATTGATCAATCACAGCAATTCATTATTATCAATAAATTTTGGACATTGTCCTAATGAAAAATACGTTATGATAATGAATATGCGGTCAATCATTGGCAGTGATTGATATCAGGCTCATTATTATTTTCTGTGTAAGGGTCCTAATTATAAGTTACACACAATATGTCCATTATAGTTATTAGATCATCATTTTAACTCTAATTGTAAGTAAGGTTAGTTTTTATATTCATTACTTTATGTTTTTATCATTATTTTTGTTGTATTTTAGCTTGATTTCTCCTGAAGAAGACACAAAAAAAGTGTTGAAATATTGAGAAATTTTTTGAATAAATGAGTTTATAAACATATATTTTACTCAATAGACCGAATATTCCCGTGATTCAAACTCTATTATATATATATATATATATATATATATATATATATAGTAGCGGCGTTAGGGTAGGGCGCGGTTGGGCGATCGCCCAGGGCGCCGCAGGCGCTGCTTTGTAGCCCATCGTTCATAGTTTAAGGTCTACTTACTCGTAAATTCCCTAAATTAAGCACAAAAATCTTTATGTTGGAGACACAAAAAAGTTCATGGGTATAGATAAATATATCACAACAAAAAAAAAGACCAGAATATGCCATCTACATCTGGAATACAAATGAATGTATCGGTAGTGGAGCCTCTAATATCCGACAAGTCAGATCCGAAGATTGAAGATTGTGTTGAAGGGATTGTGGACAAATTTTCCCAAAGTGAGGTGACGAGCTGTGAAAGAATAACAAATGCTTCTCAGAACGACTCCATTGGAGATGTACAACAAATACAAATGACAGTCACTTGGCCAGTCACTCGAAATAACAAAATTATTAATCATATAATTACTAGCGGCCCAGTGCAAATTCACATATATACTATGAATAAGCATAGTGACACGCGTTGGAAAGTAAGAATAAGCAATGTTAAAGCAGTCTGTTATCAAATTAGTGCCATCCATGATGCTTTAACTATTTTCGCTATTGAAACTAGAAAACTAATGTTCCAGTCTCATGAGGCCACTACTCTAGCCGAACAACTGAAAGATTTCATCTTCATAGTTTCATTGGTTGTTTGGCATGACATACTTTTTCAATCGTGAGTAAATCTCTACAATCAACAATGGATCTCGGTAAATGTCCAAAAATATTGAAAAAATGCTGCAATCTGTTGTTTAGAGCTACAACAAGAATTCGATGTGTTAAGCTGGTGAAATTCTACGTGATGACCCTATAACTTCTCCAAAAAAAAATTGAGGTCGAATATTTTAACTGTCTTTGGGAACCTTCATTAATTTCAGTCAATGAAAGATTCAAACAGTTGAATGAGTACTCGAAATCTTTTTTATTTTTTGTACAATATTAAACAGGTTCGGGAAAAACCCGACCTTGTCAAACTCTGTGGTGATAAATTAACAGTAGACTCTAAATCAGACATAGATGGCTGTATGTTGTGTGATGAACTCCTAAGTCTGAAATCCTTTTTGCCTGATCAGAATGTGGTTACTACAATTTCTGTTTTGAATTTTATTAAAGATCGCGAATTACAAGAACTGTATCCAGACGAATGGATAGCATTGCGAATATTATTGACTATACGTGTAACGGTTGCTAGTGGGGAGAGGAGTTTTTCAAAGCAGTTGTGTTGTTGTATTTTTAGGAAAGTAATAGACTATTGCACTGTGTCGAAAGTCAACAGTGATGCGTGGGAGTAGTCTCTAAATACGTTTTATACCCCTGGACCACGATTTTGAGGATTTCTACATGGATTAAGTTGATGCTGATGAAGTGTCTATGGCGGTTTTTTCACTAACCACCACCATTTTTATGTTGAAGTTTCTTTTCTTTCCTGTGGGGTTAGGGCACCTCCACCATTTCTACTGGATGAGTAGGAGGGTGTATATTTGACCCGCGTATTAAACTGATGTTAAAGAAGTGCCCCCTACCGTTGATTTTCTTTACTGTTAAAATTTTATGTTTTAATGTCAAGCGTCTTCTAGGATTTGCGAGCATCACGCATGTCTACAGCCACTCCTAATTCATATAGAAGGCTGATAATTTGTACCTATAATGTTTGCTGTATTTCAAGCTTTGTGCAGAGCTGACAATTTGTATCTAGAAAATTACAAAAATGAAGGGAAAATGCGACCTTAGTGACTGAGCTCTGCAACTTCCGCGTTTTTTTAAATATCGATTTAAAAAACAGAGTTTGACTTGAGTATAATGTGAATCCTGAATCTTAATATTTTCAGTATTCATAAGAACACAAAGATGTTATTCCCATCCAAAATATTGTTCACGGTTACATGTATTCATTAAAATATTCAACAATATGAACGAATTAATTAACTCAATGTGGAATAAAAATGTTGAAATACAAAAGTACCATTTATTGATTAAATATATCTGTTATAAAATTGGGAATGTTGAAACGGAACGTTGTAGTCAGCTGCTAGGTGAAAATACAATCATTTCTTGTAGACGTAGCTCTCAGCTCCTCCCCGCCCAAAACCAACAGGACCGAAGAGGGCGGAATAACATGGGTGACTGCAGTACGGTTTTCCTTCATGCTCAGCATGTGATCCAGGTGTAAGAGTTTTATTGCATTTCTCACAACGCAAGCAGCTAGAATGCCAGTCTTTTCCCAGTGACGTTTTGCGTTCAGCTGTTGAAAAAATTTAAATTAGAGATGGTACAAACGGATAAAAATTAATACTTTTTTTCGAACCAATATGATATATTATATCTATAGATAATTGAGCTGTTTTTATTTCGTTTCATAATAATTTTTTCACACTAAAATCAGTTTTTCTTGTTTGGAAATACGACGACTTGCAAAATGAAGTCAATTACTAACGAGCTCTCGATTTCATAAAGAGTTTCATTGAAGCATCATTGAAGTAACAAATATATTTATCACATGCTAATTAATATATTCCTGTGAGTTTGAATGTGTGACAAAAATTCCAAGGATTGTAAATAGTTTGGTGGATGCGCTGTGAAAGCAAATTCATCCAGACATCCGATTTTATCAATTGTGAATAATAGTTGAACTAAAAATATTATATTAACATATTATATATATATATATATATATATATATATATATATATATATATATATATATATGTAAAATATTTCAAATATAGGATATATTCAAAATTCCTCAACAGCAATAGATATCGTATTCAGAAATAGATAATACTAAAGGTGAACTGAGGAGAAGAATCATAAGAAATAATTTGTTTCATTACTTATGTTTTGAGACCTGTTTGGAATTGTTCATATTATAAAATGCCAATAGATTTCGCCAATGTTTTTAGAACTTGTATATGAAAAAAAGTATGTGTACTTATGTACGCACGTGAGAAGTGCGTAGAAAGTTATACTTTGGCATCATTGAAAAATAGTTTTTAATTGCATGCAAATAATTTATTACAATAAAATAATAAAAGGACTGAAAAAGGCTAGTCAACACTGTCAATAAAGTTCAGTTTAAATTTGGAAAATTAAATAAATAAATATTTATTTTCTATCATTAAGTGTAAAATAAATTCTCTCATTATTCCAATGTTACATTTAAATTATGTACACTACCATAACATCATCCGTGACTGTATCGGAACCTTACCTATCAGTGGCTTATGATAAGGAAAGGAAACACACGTGTTTCATTCCTCCCTGAAATATGTGTCAGGGAGGCGGGAAGCTTGAGTTTGGGATTAACTCCTTCAGCCAGATCAGCTTGTATGTACAAGCGCATTAAGAATAGGTGAGACGGAATATTTATGGAACATAGGAAGTGTGGGTAGGGTTCAGAAGATTAATACTGGCCCAGCATTCGCCTTGTAAGTTTGCAAGCAGTGACTTACATTACCATGAGGAAACCTCTGAAAAAAACTCATGGCAGACCAGTCGGCTCCGGGGTTTGAACCCTAGCCAGCGTACGCTAAGTACTCGACTAACTAGCTTGGTTGTTTTACGATAACCAAAATATGATACTAAAAGTTTTGTATTAACAGGGTTGAGATATCGTGCACAGTGACTTTTGTGTTACAGTGATTCGCGCGCATCATAAAATTTCACTCATCATTTACGCATAACGCGTCTGAAGAAGTATAACTTCAAAAATTTGGAATTCTGAATTAGAGCCGGTACAAACTGTTTAAAATTGAACTTAGTGCGGTTCTCAACATCACATTAATTATATCGTTCAAATGCAATGAAAATATTAATGACAAAGAGAAGATATTTTTTCTATTGAAAAATTTCAATCAATCGAGAACAGTTCTTATTTCCTAGATTAACTTACAACCTTCACATATGTAGTTATAGAAACTGGCCTCTTCTGACCTTTCCTTTTTTTACTGTTGAATATAATTCGTATAATACAATCCACATTAGTTTTTTCATTCCTCATTGTTAAAACCTTAGACAATTGCTGTTTTTAAACAAAATTCTGAGAATACATGTATGAGATAATGGTTTTACCCACGCTGTTTGCATAATAAATGATGATTTTATGTCACAATGAGTCATGGTTGCTTCATCCATATTTCTAAACATAAGTCATCTATTGAAAGCTAGCCGACATTAATGAAATTAATGTTGGTCAGGTTTTGCACTAAACTAAGTATATTATGAATGGAAGAAATGGAAATATTTATAAGCATAGTTGTTTAAGTATGTCTATACAAGTTTTCTAATTTTGAAGTATGGTACTTTTCAAGGAGAACATACTTCAGATTCCTTTGAATTAAGAGATTGGCACCTAATTAGTTATACAATCTGGAATATTCTAAAATATTCTCAAGGAACTATTGTACTCTAGGTATATGACATCTGATTTGTATATTGATCAAAAATACGGAGTGTTCCAGATGAAACCTGAATATTTCGTCTAATATCAAATTCCTAAAATAATCCAATTTCAATTTGAAGGGGAAATCGACTTACATTATTACCAGTTTTGTAGCTCTGGTATTAACATTAAAATTTCAAATATCACACTATACGTCATGTGATACAGTGCATGAATGATCTTTCGACGCTAACTCCAAAAAAAATGTTTGAATCTAACGATTTGTTTTTTTCAGGAAAAAATGAATGCGCACATTTCTTTTCTGGCAAATGTAGAGACTATCCATGAAACATCTTCTTACATTTGCAAAAACCTCTGGAATTAAATTCTTCCATGAATCGTTGTCTTGAAATCTCAAGTTTTTCGGGAACACTTGACAAAACTACTGATTCTAGATGTCGTCAGAGTAAAAGTCGATTGGTCTTAAATCAGGACACTGAACTGGCCATTTTAGAGCACCTCACCTACCTATTCATCGTGCAGGAAAATTCTGATCTAAATATGACCGAACGTGTCGATCAAAATGGGATGAGAGCTCAGTCTTGCTGAACCGTAAGAACTGATCCAACTGATCATGGAGTCCCTAGAATTTGAATTTTTGAATTTAAAAATACAATTAATTAAAAGATTTAATTTTTTTGTTACGAATTCAGAGTCCATGTCAAATGAGCTCTCATACGATGTATCACATGCCCTATAGAGCTATCAGAATTTCGATGATGTTGATACCTAGATCCTACAAAACAAGTAAATGTAAATGGATAATTCCTTCAATCAAAAATCGACCTGTTTTTGGACTTTTTTCAAAATTTCATATTGAAGGAAATATTCAATTGGACAATTTTTATTTGGGACATTCTGAATTACTTTGGAAATATTTTCCTCTAGACTCTAGAAGAATTCTTACTTTCAATATCCTTAAATGCATTGAAATCTTGATTTCCCTACTTTTCTTTATCTATAAAAAAGGAATTTTATCCTAAACCATCAGGATGCTGATCATATCTGGGACATTCTGTATTGTGTTTAATCCATCTAGACTTTTTCACTCTTGAAAGTTTGAATAGTTAGAGCTACTTTCATCTAGATTAATTATAACTTAGTTAAAATCTAGTATACTTTAATGTATTCTATGTTCATTTCATAGAAATAAGGTATTGACTTTCGAATTTTTTTGTATAATTTAGGAGAGGCGACATATTCGCTCTGGAAGAGATTCTCGAATGCAATGAATGATTTGCGTAATAATAACGTTAAGCCCGTCCGTTCCAGAAAAATTTCATAGGGAATATAGGTTAAGGACAATTCACATTTTATCCTTAAATATTTAATCTTTTTTGCAATAATTGTATTTTTTTGATGTTGTTATTTGGTAATTATTATCAGCTCATCCGTATGGTTGTTATAGTTGGAATTTCTAGGCACGAGGAATGATATTCTGCAATGTTTAGCTCGAAAAATTATTTTGTGCATAAATAATAAGATTTATGATTAGAAAATCATAGAAAACATATTTTTTGTCGAATTTTCACATAAAATATATATTATTACAGTGTATCGAAGGAAAGCAGAAAGAAAGTATCAAAATTTTGAAAAACAAATTTTTACGTAGGTTTTTTTTCGTGTATTTTGAAAAATTGCCGAACTCCACAGCTTCTGCAGATTGAGCTAGAGGGAAGTTTGGTACGTACATTGAGTTTGTGTTGACTTAAAATCCTTTTATGGTTTCAACACATTTTCTCAACCGCGCTGCATTTCGTGGTGACTATTCCGTTCCAGTTGCATCTCGATCTGCCATCAGCACGCGATGCACTTCGCGAATTGTTTTTCACAATAGAGGGTTGAAATTTCGAAAGTGGATTATGTTGATGCTGAGGTACGTTCCTTCCTTAGTTTCAACCACGATGCATTTTCCAAATTTTTTTTATAAAATAAATAATTTTGCTTCAATTCGGTGTGCTATTTAAGCGTTATTTTTCAAAATATGATTCTATCTGTTAGAGCCGCATCTCGACGCGATGCATTTCGCGCAAAAAATACAACCTTAGTGATGAAGCTTTGCTGCTCAACAGGAACACTCAGTATGTGTTGAACCAGAGCTGTGACGAGCTCTGAAGAATAGTGCTTCGAGCACTAAGCACTTGAAAAAAAAGGCTCCCGGTCTCGAGCACTAAGCACTTATTTTTACAAAAGGCTTGCGATTACTAAGCACTTTGTGAAAGTAATATGACAATTCGAGCACTAAGCCCTAAGTACTTTTTTAGGAATTGTTGAAATTGAGGTTATTTTAATCGGTAAAGAAATTGTGAGCTGGCATATGAGTATGAGATTATTGACGGGTGAGAACAGGGTGTTACATATTAGATGCTCACTATGAGCTGGTACAGAACTATACAGGGTGTTTCATTGGTGAATGAACATACCTACGACAACCTGAGCTAGGTAGAGCTATCCAAGAGAGTCCAAAAAATCGATATATGATAGGTCTAATAAATTCCATAACCGAGTTAATGCACCAAAAAATTCAATTCCTCATAACCTTTGAACCAACCAGCATAGTCGGTTGATATTTGGAACGTATGATTCACTTCCACAGGTCGACCGATTTATATTTAAATTTCCAGAAAATTCCAGGTCCGCATTTGAAAATTATGGGACTTCCTCCAAGCGGAGATTCAACACCCTGTATATTAAAATTTTGGGATTTGATTGAGATATTTGACAAGAGCAGAAAATTTTCAATGGGTTTCAGTAGATTTCATTGTCCCGCACGTCATTTTGCTCGAAGAGAGGTTCAGGGAAAGATCCAATTATTGAAAATTGGAATTCCACTAAATTCTCAGAAAAATCGTACATTGTACGGAGATTGAAATCTGTTGCCCTCTGTAGTTAGCATCCTTATAACTACCTTGATACATAAATAACTATAAGCATAGGCATTCTCACACGCCATTTTTGATCAATTTCATAAAGATCATAGATACATTTAAATAATATAGAAACAAGATAAGCTTCTGTGATCTGTGACCTACGAACATTGATATTAGCTAAATGGCACAGATTTTATTGAAAATAGGATAAAAAAGGACCTGTGTAGAATCTTAGTATTAGTATTTAATCACCTAAGTGATGATTAATATATCAAATAGGAGAAACCCTTATGGAAAGCACAGAGTATTGAAAGATTCATTATTTCATATTAAAAATCCCATGCTTATTATTCATATTTCATCAGAATATAGGTACTGAAAAAACTATGCGATTTAGATAGTTGAGTTCCATGCCCATAAAAAAATCCAAAATTTTCATTCAATGCATTGACTACATACAAGTAACATATAAGTAATGGTGTACAACTCATCAAAATAAAAAAAAATTCAGACATCCCTATTAGCTTTTAATAAAACTAAGTTTTCAAAGTTCCTGTCACTCAGAGCATAACGTATTAGTGCATTTACTATAGACCCAAATGAAAACTCAACAGGAGCACTTGATGGAAGGAGTGTGTTGTATTTTATAAATAATTTTTTTATTGACTTGACACTAACGTGAGATGTTTATCACTGGAATGATATCAACACACGATCATAGCGTCGCCGCATACGCATATTCGTGTTACGACAAGTTTGGCTCCGGACTTAGTGCTTAGTAATCCGCAGAAGTGCTTGGGAGCACTTCAGTGCTCGGGAGCACTTTTGGGATTACTAAGCACAAAGCTTTTTGTTGAAGGACTTCAATTACTAAGCACTGAGCACTGCTTTTGAAAAGGACTCGGAAACACAGTGCTCGGGAGCACAAAAGGGCTCCGAGTGCTTTCACTAGCACAAAGCACAATGCTTTGGCACAGCTCTGTGTTAAACGATTATTATTTGTGGATATTGACACACGGATGGCATATTGGTACGTGAAAAGAATGATAAATGTTTGGTCATTCAAAATATAAGATTCAGTATGTATTATATTAAATGGAAATTTATTATTTGCATCGAAATCACGTATTATAACTATTAAACCATTATTTTATGGTCGTACAATTTTAATAGGCAATGATTAGTTAAAACTCGAACTACCATTTCAGCAGAGAATGATTAGGGATAACAAAAATGCGGCAACACAATTTTATTGAAAAAACAATTTCCAAGCATAACAATGACAATATAAAAAATTTATCGATTTGAATTGTGTTTGGATTGGGATAGTGGAATTTAATTCTTCAAATTTCTTGTTAATATTTCACCAATGACGAATTTTTGTATGACATTTGTTCGGTTTTGTAGACTCAAAAAAAAATCAGTAACATAATTGCTTTATAATCATTTCAGGTTTTCCAAATTCGACCAGGTATCCACCTTTGTTAAATTGGCTGCTTTTTTAGGAACTTTGCATATTTCATCTCTATTTGAATTTTATATTTTTGATCCTACCATCGATGTGAAAAAATGGAAATCCTTTACAATGTTGAAAAATTTCACTTGATTCTCCTATTTGAACAGCTATTTTGCCAGTAGGTACACTGTGTGTAGTATTATTTTGTGATTGTTGCAATAGTTTCTAAAATCTACATTCCAATTATGATTCCATACACTGTGGTACCATTTATTCATTCAAATTCTTCCCAAATTTAAGTTCAAAAAAATTAAAAATTAAATTGTCTATCTCTAAAGCACAATTCCTCAAATGGAATAGTATGGATAAAATTTGCATAAAACACAGTGATAAGATTATTGGAATTATGAGTTGATTCTTTTCAATTTGATTTGAGTCATCATTGGTTGTATCATTCAGTGATACCTATAATCCTATATCTTGAATCGTCGACTTATCCAAATATTAAGATAATCCTTTTTAGAATGTAGTACCAACGAATTCACGACACTAAACTACTACTTAAAACTACGAAAAGAAAATCACAAAATATATACCTATGTCGAAATATCGGAAATTTAGTGTTAGAAGAGTAACAAACTATTAATCAAATGAAGTAAATCACTTGGCGCGATTCCACTAAAATTAGTTTAATTTAATTAACACAGTTGTCTGTTTTCTTGTAATTTCAATTATTTTATAATCAATAAATGTCGATTTTATTGCAATGAGTTCCATCACATGTTTTGAAAAAGTCATGAATTTAATGATGACACAAAATATACAAAAAAGTCGTTTTTCAAATACAAATATCCTGTTATTGCAGAAGGGGAGAAAGGAATATATATATATATATATATATATATATATATATATATATATATATATATATATATATATATATATATATATATATATATATATATATATTATTCGAATTGTTGTTGCCTGTGAACTATTTCTAATCTCTTGATAATTATTAGCAAATTAACAGGCTTGTTGAATCTTAAAAAACTCGATTTTATTAAAAAGTTGACGTTTCGCCACGACATTCGAGTATGTCTATATAACAATTTTTTTTTACATTTTTGAAGATCTGCACACGTTTTCCCCCCCTGTGAAATGGCATTCATCATATAACCTTTTTTTCGTTTTAGCATCTAATCTTCACAATCCAATAGGTCCCCACGACGCTCGAGTAACTCCCCATTTAGCATCTCGGGCTCCCCTACTATTATCGAAACATTCATGAAAAGTAAGGAATCTGTGATTACGACGCAAAGAAGTTTTCGTACTCACTTCGCGATTGGTTTCAGATCGCAAAAAAATAATGCTATGGGTTTCAAATTTTAGAGCCACAGTTTCAGCCTTGAAACGAAAATCAACTGGGAGACCCAGAAGTGCTCGGACACCTAAAAATGTTGCATCTGTAAGAGAAGCAGTTGAACGATCTACTAACCGTTCAGCTGCTGAATGTGCCTCTGCTGTGCGTTTATCAGATCCTCTGTGAAAATAATTTTATCTGCCGATCTCAAGTTCCACCCATACAAAATGATGATCGTACAAGAACTTAGTGCACGGAACTGGGAAAATCGCAGAGCATATTCCAACGACATTCTTCAAAACGCTTCACAAAATGACCTCCTAAAAAAAATGACGAATCTCATTTCTATTTGTCTGGATGTGTGAATAAGCAGAATTTTCGCTACTGAGCACCAGAAAATCAACGCCAGCTCCATGAAAGGCCACTTCACAGCCCACGTGTTAACGCTTGCTGTGCTGTTGGATCTTTTCCATTTGAAAATGTGTACTCATCTGTGCATCGAAAAAAAATGGTCGCTACTTGGAATATTTTTTCAAAATTTAATGAAAACAAATGGCAAAGCATACATTTTCAGTTAATAAATAAAAAGTTTTAATAGCATTTACAAAGGCGTTTTATTAAAATGTGGGAGATCACTTTGCCGGAGCCTGTATATATCTATACTATACGACAGGAGTTTATAATAAAACAACTCTTTAGGTGACGTTAGGAAGGTAGTATATGCATTCTTGAGCCAATTAGGTAATTTAATTACTTCCTTTCAAATAATTGATAGTTCCGATAATAAATAGCGCTATACTGCTTGCGTAACCAACGATTCATTTCGTCAAGTAGTTTCTAATATCAATTGAATATCTATGTGATTCCTTTATCCAACTGACATGATAAGATTGGTACGCAAAATAGAAAATTATTTCTCATTCTCATCATAATGCTTTAATCTCTCTATACTCGTTAGTCCTCTTAAAATTTGATTAGATTGCTGAAGCTTTATTTTTAGATGAATCACAGATATCAGACAAACATATTTCTCATGAAAAATTGTAAAATAATAAGAGTTAAATTTTGAAAATAAAACCTGTAGCTATTACAGTGAAAGATTTCAAAAATTTTAGGTTAATGTCTAAACTGAAACTAATAAAAAATCTAAGAGACAAAGTCCGTACAATTTTCATGCAATCGTCAAATGAAAATGGTTAATGAAAATGAGTGTCGAACGTGCTCGAGATTCCGTGAAAAGAATTACAACGTGTTACTTATACTTAGTTTCTTTTAGTTTTCAGTCGAATTTTTTCCGAAAATAATATACTATTGCACTGCATCGAGAGTCAACAGCGAGGCGTGAGGTTAGTTTTTAAATCCGAAATACGAAATTCGTGTATTGTTTTGATTTTTCATAATTGTATACTTTTTTCCCGGTACATACTGTTATAGTGGCGTTACCTATCAGACTAAATGAGCTGAAACTTGGAATCTGCGGTTGTTTTAGAGGCAGTAGAAAACTATTGAAATTTAGTTGAATTTTGTCAATATATTGGGATAGCGTAAGGTAACGAAATTGACTTGGTAGGTATAATTGTATGAACATCGAAGTGAACATAGAAAAAAATATTTATACTAAAATGGAAATTGAGTGAAGACGTAATGATGATTGATTGTAAAAAGAATACGACAAAACTGTCGAGTACTTATTGCTGACGCGTATTCTTAATTGTAGTTTGTCTAGTCAGAAAGTTTCTTTGTTAGCCTAAATAAGCAATTGTGTGTACGACAAGTAAGTACTGCTAAAATAGATTCTCTGAATCATTAATTTTCAATCAACATATCTATTACTTTTAGACACTTCACCTGTATAATTGTTGAAATTCAGAGGTGAACTATTGTTGGAATAACCCCTTTTTAATATTGATATACCTTAGTATTTACTTGAAAATACACCTTCTCACAACAATTCGTCACATATACCTAGGATGTAAACAACCGTTAGATAATAAAAGAAAAAACAAAACTGATTAATCATTTTTCTACTATCATCTTTGGAGACCTTCTATCTTAAAAATCATACTGTATATGGATGAATATACCAATGTCTCACAAACGACATATAGGTATCTTTTGAGACGAATGAGGCTTAGGTATAGGTATAAACTAACGTTGAAAATGTATAAGAATAATCGGAAAATAACATCAATCGTCTTCAAACTTTTTGACTCTCCCTGCATAAAATTTCATAGTTGTTGAGGGCGAGATTACTACATTAAGTTAATGGAATTTACGACTGATGGCCTGAACAGTAAACCATTCAAAGTCAACGTTTACTATTGCCATAAAGCAATGAAGATTCGAACAGTACAAACTTCACTGGTATTTTCAAACTAGCCGATTTATAATTCGATGGGTCTTTAAATATCTGGTAGTGGCTTTCACTATTTCTTGGAATTCCTAAAACCCAGGTAGGGACAGTGAGAATAAGATTTCTTACATCGATTTGCGGCAGAGATAGCTACCGGGCACAAAAAAAGAAGATATAGGTACCTATTACCTATCTGCTTGAGTAAAAACTTTGCATGCTATCCAAATGTTACAATGAAGTCAATCCCGACTTGATTACTTTATCAATTTCACAATGATCACATGCGTTACACAGATATAATAACAACAACATAACCTATGAAATTGGGGACACCAAATATTATATAATAATAACCGTATTAACAATGTGTTTTAATAATATGATTCCGAAGGTGAAATTTTAATTGAACCGCGTATCTTACAATGCAAATCTGCTCTTATAAGTCATAATATTCATTAATAAATAGTGCGATAATTTCCATCCCATTAAAAAACAACTCCGCGGTAAAGGTGCAGCGTTAAATGCAGTCGTTATCAGCGAAAGTAAAGCGCAAGCGTTCCACATCAAGTTTGACTATTCCAATAAGGGCGAACAAGTACCTCTGATTCCGTGAGATCAATGAGCTACTCTTTTCCTCGGTGAGGTTCTCGGAGGACTCTTTTCGTCCTCTCCGTCCCCCTCGTCCTTGAACACCTTAACCTCAACGGTGCTGCCGAGATCATCTCCGCCACTGGACGAGACGTGTGGTATGGTTCACTCACACGGCGGCATCACAGCCTCACTACATAGCACCACTAGCTAAAGCACATGTCACAGGAGCACTCCCGAAAGCGGCACATCAGTATGAAGTTGGGGGCACGTGCTGTGTATACACTATACAGTTTGAATGACGCGCGCGAATCTAGTCCTCGTCCTTTCTATCATTATTAATTTTGTTATTAGATTTAATTTTATTGAACCCCTATATTTATTATTGACCTAGTGAACAGACACTATGAATAATTTTTTTTGAAGGAAAAAAAGAGACAGTTAAATTTTGTCCTATGTTATGAACAGTTTCGTTATTTTCCGGGAAAAAATTTTTTTTTCCTCTCCCCGTTAAAGTTAAGTATGATATAGGATGACCCCCTGTTTTTGTTATTTAGCACTAGTTTATTATTATCAATGGTAATGTGTTAGTTAGTTTCCTCGTTCGTGCAATAACCATAATTTAGGGTTAAATGGGAAATTGTTTTTTTGTTGTTTTTGCTGTAGATAATTAGTACTATTATTTTTTTGGGAGCTATTCTTAATGCAAGATTATGGAAATTTTTATATATAGTGTGCAATTATAGAAATAGTAATCGCTCGTTCTGTTTATTGGATTGTGTGACATTTGGACATTATTATTATTATAACATTGCTATTTTTATAACATGGGTAATCTTGATGACACTGGCCGACATTGACTCACTATCGAGTTACTTTTGTTTTTATGAATAAATTGGAATGGATTTTAGAATCTTGCGATCTATTGTGTAACAAATTGAAGGAAATAAGAACTTATTTAATAAAAATTGGACCAAAACGACGGCTTGAAAGTAGAGACATTGTGTTGAACTAAATTAAACGAGTCAAAAAAAAATTATGAAGAGTGCAATAAATATTTTAGATCTTTCGATACTAGGAGAGTAGAGCCATCTGACCTTCAATTAGTTATAGATAAGAAAGCAAGAATCAACAATATTTTTCCGAAGAATGTAATATATATGTCAAATAATTTCGAAGCTAGAAAACTTTTTTTTTATGATTATGAATATTTTGCATTTAATGTATTATTGTAGTTAAATCTTACTGAGACCTACTTCGGAAATTTTTAATTGTTTGATTAATTGAATAATTTAAATCACGTAATCAAGTTTTATCGTAAATATTTGATTTGCTGATATTACGCATAAAAATTGTTATTTATAAAAAGCCACAGAAATTCTTTGAAGAAATTGTAAACTGTTTGCTCACTTGATGATACGCAAATAAGAAAATTAACTTATACTCGATGAAGCTTTGAATATTTGAAGTCGTCAGAAGGACAAAAATATGAAAATTTAAATATTGTTTTTTTAATAAAAGTTTAAACTTTGAGCCCATTATCAAATATAGGTATGCTAAGACTGATTATAGTTTCCAAATTAGTGTGGTATAGATAATGTTCAATTATTTAATGGAGAGAGCAATTTTATTAAGGAGAATGCGTAATATGACGCTCAGGGGTATGGATTATGCCCCCTGCTAATGAATTATGTTTTCATAAATAATGAATTTTTACTGTAATTACGAGGATGGAAATCGTTGGTAAAATGAAATGAAACATATATTTTTTTGTATGCTATATATAGATAGCGACCACTTCTTAAGTGAAGATGGATATGGTAATGAGAAATGAAGAAATAAATATATAGATGAGTATATATAAAATTTTGTGGAGGAATAGTGTTGTACTAATGTTGCAACACTCTACAGAATCTAAATATTCGATCGGCATTTACGCGAGACGAAAAGTTGAGAATTTTAGAGGCTATCTGTAGAGAAGAATGGAATTAAAAAGCTCTCAATTATTAGGAAGGCAAGGGAATATAATCAGTTTAGGAACCTTAGTTATTATTATTGTGGATATATATATAATTATTTATATATTGAGGTATGGTTGGTATTGTGGTTACATATAGATGGGTTATATTAATTGATAAATGAGATAAAATGAAAGAGTCCACAATTAAAGTAAAAGGTAATTTATAGAGAGTACTATGGCTGAAATGAAATAATTATTAAATATATCAAAAATATGGCGTATCATCACGAGAGTATAGGGACGTTAGACAGCGCGAATAGAGATTGTACGTAAATGAATTGTTTTAAAAATTGTAGTAATTTATAACTACTTCCAGCACACTCCAGGAAGGGATATTGGTAAGTTAAACCATGCATAGGAAATTGAAAAAGGAAAATTTTAAATTATCATACATTTAAACGAGACAAGAATTTTCTCGAGTAACCTCAATAAAATCTTTTCAATATAGCCCGCGAGAGGTGTGGGTGAGTAAAGATCAGTAGGTCAGTGGTCTCGATTCGTTACTACATAGTATAACAAGAATGTTTAAGTTATAGATATATTGTTGTAAACGGAACGTGCCTGGCCAAGGTCGCACAGTCAGCAGTTATTGTATAAACATTACATATAAGACCCGATGGAAGATCGGAGAGATAAGAGAGTAAGAAGTAAGACTGAGAGATAGACTCGTCACGCTGCCCGAGCGCTCAGCGCTACGCCTATATTCAGTAATACATACCAATAAATACTCAAAGTATAGTATGAACCTGTGTTTAATTTAACACCCAGGACCAGGCATTACAACCGTCTGGCGTTTGTCGGGCCGCCGCTTTGCGATGCGTCGCTGTTTTCCCATAACCACCAATCACATCCCTTTCTGGACCGACAAGGCGGCTCGTAATAATGGCAGCCGCACGACTGCGCACGAGACTTACCGATGCACTTGTTCTCTCGGATCGGTGTGGTGTCGCCGAAGCAATGTGAATTTCGGTATATTAAGGATATCAAATGGATTTCATTCTTTTTTATTTCACTGTTAAGTTCACGTATTTTGATTTATCTGGAGAATCTGACTTTATACGGGGTTTACACACTTTTGTTGTAAACATTGAAACAAATCAACACAATAAATTTAAATAAACATGCTGAGACCAACACTTTTACATTATACCTATGTATATTCCAATATCACGAATAATTCTAGCCTCCTGAAATATATCTATATATATATATATATATATATATAATATACTATATATATATATATACTATATATATATAGAGTGACTCATAAGAAATTCGTTCGGTAACTCATATAAATACTACCTTATATATATACCTATAATATATATATACTATATATATTATAGGATATATATAATTATATATATATATATATATATATATATATATATATATATATAATATAATATATATATTATATATATATATAATATATATATACATATATGTATAATATATATATATATATATATATATATATATATATATCCATCTTCCATCATTCTACTTTAAAAAAAATAGAGGAATACTAGTACATCACCCACATACTTTCGAAATATAATTAAATTCTGAATACGAAACAGATTTTGGGTTGTCAATGATCATATTGATGGTAAATATTTTTGAAATCATTTACCTATTAGAACAACAGTATTTTTTCAGTTCTGGTATTCGAAATATGACACGCTTTGAATGAAATTTCACAAATTGAATTCTGGGAAACATCAGAGATTAACAAATATTAATATTCTGGAAATTTACACATGGATTAAGTTGGCTTTAACAACTGAGATCTATTGAATGTGAAGTACTTCTAATGGTCTGTCTGGGATTTCTGAGAATACGGAACCATTTATTCATTTTCTTATTCTCCTTTGCTATCTAGGACCATCATAAGCCTGTCCACTTGAGTAAAAATACACATTGTTTATAAATATATAGAAAATGGTGAAAATGTTAGTATGAATCCTAAAAGTAAATGTAGTATTACATTAGTATATTACATAATAAGTGTGGTAACTAGGTTTTTAGTACACGCTAAGTGAAGTTTGAAAAACGAGCCGCAGGCGAGTCTTTTTATTCACTTAAGTGTGCTAAAAACCTTTACCACGCGAGTTATGTTTACTATTTTATCTAGAACCGTTCGTTTTGATTAAATACAAATTAATTATAGTCTAAAATTTCCCAACTTGGTCACCAGCAATGTTTTAACTTTATTTATTGTTATGAAAATTAGGATGTCATAGCGACAAAAAAAAGCAACGCCACTTTGAAGTTGTCAGTCAAAATGTCAGTCGAAAATATGGAGATTTCACGGCTAGTTTAATAATTTTTTACCGCACTAGTGCGTTAAAATGATTTTTACCGCACTAGTGCGTTAAACTGATTTTTACCGCACTAGTGCGTTAAAGTAATAATTACCGCACTAATATGGGTGTGTAAAAACATAATTTACGCACGGTTGTAGATAAACATATATAAATATTCATTGGTAAAATTTTGGACTTCTATTGTCTAAAAAGTATCTGAAACAAATAAATTCGATTAGTGAATAAATGACAAGTTCATAAAAGAAAAAGAATATATAGCTAAAAAAATAAATTGAAATCAGTAGGTTCCTATTGTCTGAAAAATAAATAAAATCAGTAAATGAAAGATTTAAAATGAAAGTAAATTATTATAAATTAATAGGTATACACGGCGTAGTTGGGTATCTCTTGCCGTTCTCGAGTGATTACTGAGAACTGTTAGCTTTGGTCGGGATCCAGAATCATTTTTTTATTTACCAATTAAATTTTTCTTTTGCTTTTTTTATCTGGTTTCCTCACATGAAAAACAAATACTTTCAAATATTCTGCCTCCCTGCGCCTCTCAATATTTTTTATTCAATAAGTTTTGCTAGCGGGAGGGGTAGGACAACGTCTGGTGACTTTGATCATCAAAACAATATGATAAATTACAATAGCGATTGGTCCGGGACCTCCGGATTAGGGAATATATTTTTATTGAAATTGAGCAAGAATTATTGTAGAACGAAACAGATCTTGAGTTGATACTTTTAAAAAATTTTGAGTATTTGAAAATAGAAACCTATTTAAGAACAGAACTTACCTACCTATATGATGTGGCAAATACTCTCAATATACAGGATCAATGAGTGTCTGGGACATATATATATATATATATATATATACTATATATATATATATATATATATATAGGTATTATTATGTATACATATATATATATATATATATATATATATATATATATATATATATATATATATATATATATATATATATATATATATATACCGTTTTTCAAATTGGTTGTTATTTCATGTTGACGTTTTTCAACTTCTTTTCCAAATCTCCAGTTTCATCTCCTGAAGAAGGAAATAAACATTTTCGAAATCTTGACAAGATAGCAAAGAGTTTTCTTTAAATCTAGCCCAGTTTTTTGACTGCATCCTCTATATCACACTTTATATTTTATATACCTATATAGAGATGAAATTGAGTTTTTGATGCCAAGCATCATAAAAAGTCATGAAACGAAAAGCTATCTTGGTTCCAAGTCCAACTTTGCTAATCGCACCCATTTTAATAAGCAGGTTTTCAAAGTGAAAACCTGCTAGAAGTCTAAAAGAGTATATATTTTAAGTGACAAACTGTAGGCCGCCTAGTAAAAAGAAAAGGACTTATGTCGCCTACTCTCCTAGTAGAGTGCCAGTGTTGAATTTTAATTTTTTAAAATTATTTTTGTATATCAGACAAGATACAAAATTCTATTTCTTCTTTTCAAATTTTATTGGGAGGTGTAATTGTACGTAGTGTTGTGGCTATTTCAAGTAGTTTTCAATAGTAAACAAATTACGTACCTACGTAGATTGAGTTCGATAAAAAAGTTTCAGAGAATGGCTAAACTGAAGTTTTTCTAAAATATATTTCGAATGGAGATTGGAGAGTGAAGTTTTTCAGAACAATCAAAATTTTCAAATTCAATTATAAGTTTATTATCAGTTAGGACCAGTTAGAGAGGCTATTAACCATGTTTCTGACCTCGAAGTAGTATTTGAATTTCGAAATAATTATATTCGATACGACCTTTCTATCGTTCAGGTTGAGTTATTAAAAAAACATTAACAGAAAAATGTTTTGTTCTAGGCCAAATCATACCATTCAATTGAGTAATTTTCGACCTGTTATTCTGTACATGTTCACTTTCAGCATTACAAAATACGTCTTGAATTACTTCCTTTGTGCATCTTATCTTAATCACACTGTATACATTGGTTCATTTAGTTTAGTACCGCATAGTGGAAAGTCCTTAAAATATGTATTGGTACAAATATCGAAATTTGAACGTCTGCCTTATCTTTGCTTACAGCTAAATCATTCCTATTGTTTAAATCTTCTGTAACCGTCTAGAAAATCTAGATACCTTTTCCAAAAGTATTGAAAGAGTGACTCATGTTATATGATACCTAGTTAAGAGATAATTTAGAAGATCGTCATATGAAACACTCAAACAAACTCAATAACATGCCTATTCATCATCACTGTTCCTAAACATTTGCCCCACCCAGTAAAGTATATTAAGAATGTAAAAAACAATTATGATAACAAGTCTTTGTTAATGACACTGTAAAAAAAATGTATTCAAAAAATTATAGTGCACTGAGGAATGTCACGAAAATGAATATATGACATGATGAACAATTTTATAAGCATCTCTTCTTGATTGACCTATATCTTGTGCCACTAGCAACAACTTGGCAAACCAGCATTTTTAATAGGAAAGGCCTCTGACGATCTTCTTCGAAAGAAACCGACGCACTGCTTTTCGAGATCCTCGTTATCTCCACCGCACGCTTGATGTATAGTTCAAATTTTCAGGGCGTCATAAATACAGCCAGCCAATTAATTTGATTTGTTAATTCATTGTTATTGTCTGGTCGCTTACTTCGCGTCCGTCCGTGTGGATGAACTGAACGAACTGCTAACAGGTATATTATAGTGAAATATTTATAAGATTATTGTTAGTTGTGAGCCGAGCAGAAAAGAATGTTCCTTGCGGTTACCTTGACCCCTATTCACTTTCTTTCAATGGGTTAGTACTTCCGAATGACAAATGAGTGATATATTCTCAAACAATACAGCGTGGTGTGGTCCATCTAACTCAGCGATAAGATAACCAATGGTTTTTTTTTGCGGTCATCTCCATGTTAAGGTGCTGCGTTATCTTGACGGATCATTGTTCCTAGACACCCAGATTTCATTGCCAGATATTCACGAGATCTGTCAGTAGCTGAAGCTTTACTACCTAATATATTTCATGAAAAAATTGTGAGTAGCAGAGCTCCATCAGTAAAGTTGTATTTTTCGCGCGAAATGCGATTTGGGTGAATTGAATCGTATTTTGAAAAATCAGGCTTTAAAAGCAAACCGAATTAAAAAGTAGAAAATAATTTATTTTCCGAAAAGAAAATTCGCGAAGTGCATCGTGATTGAGGAAAGAAGTATGAAAATAATGATAATAATAGAATATATTATAATAGAATAATAGAAATATCTACGTAAAAATGGCAGCAGTTGCAGAAATTTACACAAATTTTGATACTTCCTATCTGCAATGGAAACAATCCCAGGTACCAAAATTTTTCGAAAATCGTGGTCTAGGAGGTCTAAAACGGATGGGAAAAATACTGCCGCACCTGACTGCTTTCATTCGATACACTGCAATAGTATGTATTTTATAGGATAAAATACGACTTAAAATGCTACACATCACAATAGTTATATAGATACATACTTACTGTTTTTGTCTAGAAGATTATTAACTTTTTTAACTTTTCATGTAGTAGGTTTACCCACTATTCCGATCATTTATGAAAATAATAAATTTTTGGAACGAAGTTCAAACGTTACACGTTACACTCCAGACACTTGGCGAACGAAAACTGTACCTTAAAATGTGTAACAGGAATAGTAACAACCAGGTGTTCGTCAGCGTTATTCGTACCTATATGAGTATTGTTAGGTGCTTTTAAAAGCGATCTATGAACGCCGTCTACAAGTTTAGTTTCAGAGACGATAAATTAAATACTTATGTGAATTAAAAACCATGATATATTTCTTCTTTCGAATATATAAATATTTTTGGTAAATTGATAATGAAGTTAGAACTTATTATTTAGTGTAGATCGTGTATGATTTTGAGAATTGATTCTAACTTTTACAAATAATCTGCTATCTATTCGTATAATAATAATCAGGAATCGGCATGAATAATGAAAGGAAAAAAGGAAACACACGTGTTTCATTCCTGCTTGAAGTATGTGTCAGGGAGGCGAGCAGCTTGAGTTTGGGATTAACTCCTTCAGTCAGATTAGAGGATACACTTGTATGTATAAGTGCTTTACCCAAGTAACAATTTGAAGACAGTTTCTATTTATTTAGGTTTTAAAAATGCTTTAATATGTTCAATAAATCGACATAGGATTTAAAGTAACCTTGAGATGAACTAAAAGTTCTTAAAGACCACTTTTTCTTTAATAAAAAATTTAATGCACTCTTTAAATCAAAATAAAAAGGCTATTTGCTCTTAATGTCCTATTGATCTTATACTGGTTTTATGTTACTCTTAGCATTGGCTATTTTAAAACTAATTTGCTATTATTAAGAATTAAATAGCAAGTTGGTTTTAAAACAATCCATTCTGGGAAAAATAGTTTCAATGCAGTGTTAAGGAGAACCCTTGTTGTATTCTTTAAAACCCATTAGAAGCACTATTTTATCCTAAGACAATACATTCAATATAATACCACATTAAATAAAAAACATAATTTTTACCTTTTAATGAGTACATTAAGAGTATTATTAAGTTTGAAGGTTTTAATTTAGTCAATTTGGTCAAAAGAAATACCTTTTGGTCTTTGGACGACTTCATTAAAACTAATTAAATATCCCCTCCACATTCAGATGAAAGTGGAGGGGATATAACTGAGAGAAGCTCTTTTCAACTAGTGCACGAAAACCATAGTGCAATTGAAACCAGCGTTACTTATAAAGAGTGTCCTTTCACTTCATCTTTCAATCCGTTCGATTATGAAAGCAATGCCTGGGAATTACAGGAAGAAATCTACGAAAACGACGATCAAATTCAAAATTAATTTCAAAACGACAATGAACTAATAAAAAAAATTGCTTTTCTGCGAAGAGCTTAAGAGAATTGGCAATCCTTTCAAATCATGAGCCAAGGCACTGTTAAACAATAATACACAACTCATTAATAAACGATTTCCAAAGACTAATTCTTGAGCAAGATCCGCGAAAAAAAATTTTTTTTAGGTTAGGATTCCATTTGAGCGCAAGACCACTTTAAATCAATAAGGTCACAATTTGAAACATATTAGAGCATATTGGTTTTGAAAGGAAACGTTAAATCAGACTCCTGTGGGAAGTGATTGGATTTATAAGTGGTAAATAAAACGCTGTTTTAAATCTTGTGAGATTTGAAACATTTAATAAATGAACAATTAGTTTTAATCAAGATCACGCCATGTTTAACTGCAATAAAGACTCCGCCATTTAGGACTTTTTTCAATAGTAACGAAAATAATATTATTATTCAAATAATTGCGTCTTGTATCTTCATAAAAAAACTGAAGAACGGTATGTCGAAATATTGCCATTTGATTAAAAATGCATTTTAGATCCTTAGATGCAAAATAAAATTTGATGATATTTTTTCAGTATTTTTTCAAATATGGGAAAAGATACATTAAATGAGTGGCGCTCGAGTTATGCTGAAGTATTTATTAACTTTTTATCAGAAAAGTGCCATTCGTTGGTGAATTTTTCACCATAATAGGTTGCTTTCGAATATTATGCGGTTTTAAAATATTACACTCTGCCGGCCATCATACAAACTCAAAAGTTGTCGAGTGTTAGTAAACAAAAATAAACTCTTTAGGATTCATTAATTATTTTTTAAGTTAATTTAGTCCGCGTTTGAATACATTTTGAGAGCAAAATGTCAGATAATAAGTTTTAATTTATGTATTTAAAGTTGCCCCTTGAAGAACCCTTTAAGAATATAGAATTAAAACTTAAATGGTTTTATACAGTTGGTTGAAATTTAGTCTTGA